>BPLR01006631.1:0-61507 GCA_021605095.1 Caerostris extrusa
TTTATTTATTGAAATTATATTTATTCCTGTTTAACTACGGATAAACAGAAATATAAAGACCTTATATATCTGTAAGATAGAGCATAGCACAATATTTCAATGTAACATTTATTCAGTTACATTTTCAGAATAAATAATAACACAAACAAACACACAATTATTATTTGATCTACACAGTAAAAGCTTACTGTCTCTTCAAACTTTACGGGTAAGTTTGTAATACTATTCTTTACTATTGTATTTATTGAAACCTGATCTTTGAGAAAATTGAGCTAATAGGAAATCAATATGAAAAATCCAATGATGAATTTTGTTCTATTGTTACTTAAAACTGCACATAATAAAAAACTATTATTAATCAGAACTTTAATTTTCAGCCAACAACTAAACAAACTACACTCATAAATTTCTATCAACAGTCACTCATTTTTTTCTTTATTCCATACGACAATTTTTTCTTATAAATGTTTCGGTGCCATTTTTCTCTCCTTCTAAAGAATTAGAGGAATGGACAAATACGTCACTCAATATCGCCGCTGCCATTTTCAGTCTCATAATAGCATGGTGAATGTAATGGAGAAGGGGAGGTATAAAAGAGGGTTGCAGAAAATAAATATCTCTTCCGTCTTTTTTCTTTACTTATTGGTGGGGGTTTTTCGAGGAGGACTTGGAAGAAGATCCCACCTTTTTCTTCACCATTCAATATTCAATAAAGGGTAATAACCAAAAAAAACCAAGAATTCTTTGGACGTCGATTGGGATGTAAAATCAATCGTATCTGCTTTTTTTCTTATTCAATTCTCCTCTAACATGGGGCGTGCGCGAGGATTTTGCTAGTAGAAGAAGGGATATTTCCCATCGCTTTCGCATTATTATATTGGACATAAAAAACGTCGGTCAATGCCTGAAAAGAAAAAAGAAATCCTCAAGAGTTTCTGCCACAATATATTTTCTCTCTATTAATCTCAAAACGTTATTTTTTCCCCTACAAAAGAGAATGTTGGTGATATGGTTAATTCATTTCCTTTTTCGTGTTTGAAATTAGTAATGCTTGTGGCAGGCTATAATCTACACGTGAATGGAGGAAATAAATATTTAAAATAAAGTTTATATAGTTCGTAATAAAAGTCTCTGTTGAAGTTCAACAATTTGTTTTTCTGAAGAAATTCATTGTGTATTTTCTGGTTATTGCCTTTCGTGTTCCTATGTAGTTATTTATTTATTTGAATGGTTTGAAAGTAAATTATTATTCATTGATTTATAGGTAAAAATCAAATTCATCTTCTCAGAATAAACTGAATGCTACAAAGAAGGCATGTTATTGTAGTGTATATATATTTGTAATATAATATTTCACGAGAAATAAAATTTGGGTTTCAAGAATCTGAAAAATATAAAAAATTTTTCAGAGGTTCTTTTATAAAAACACTTGCAAAAATAAAAGGCTTAATCCTATTTCCAATGGCGAGGCTACGATAAGCAATAAAATAAAAATAAACAAGGAATATGAAAACAACAATGAGAAACGAAGGAAATCACATAGCGACATGTTTAGCCCATAAGAGCCTTAGCCTCCCAGTAACGACCCTACACAGAAGACGAAACAAATGACAGCAAAGATAACAGACAGACAAGTAGCAGACAGCAAGTTTAGGTGAATCCATGTGCTCTCCATGATTGCAGAGCATGCATTTTGGGCTTTCAAATATTATCATTCGGAAAAGGTAATTGGCCAAACACTTATGGCCAATCAGAAGTCTGAAAGGAAAACTGCTTTAAACTTGGATTGACTACATTCTTGATCTTCTTTGCGAGTTTTTCTACAAATGTTTTTTCCTGTCATCCCCAATTGTCTCCCGCAGTCGTTTCCTTTGGTGATAGTAATTCCCTAATATACGGTAACTTAATTTTTGTTCCATATAGTTCTTCTAAAAGAAGTCAAGACAGACAGTACACTGTCCAGAAACTTCTTCTGTTCCTTTTATTTTTTACTATTACATTAGGTACATTTTATCAAGTAGCAACATTCTAAAGCAATACTTTTTCACTATTATCCTTATTATTAATTAATATTTATCTTACTGTACTAATATTACAATACAATAAAATATGATAACTCAACTTGATCAAAATAAAATATGTAAAATGTATTTATCTTGTATAAATATATATGTATGTATCTTCAGCTGTTTAGTTTCAACCTTTCCTATTTTGTCATAAGAATTTTCTATAAAAGCGAAAGTTTTGAATTACATATAAAATTCAATTGAATTTCTTTTTAAAGCAAGCTATTTTGAAGTTATTTTTGAAAAGAAAATATGTTTTTACTCGCGAAACGTCATCGTTACTTAAAATGGATTTACATTTTCAATTTCTAGAATAAAAATTATTTATATTCATGCAATCAAATAATTAATTTTGACTTTAAAAACATCATTTGCGAAAGCAGATGTATTTTTATTTGACTTTTGAAGAAAGTTTTTTATTTCGAATTTCGGTTCGATTTTAAAGGTTTCATACATTATTTTCAGTGGAAAATATTTTGTCGCTGATAAATTTTGGAGTTCTGTATCAGTTTTCACATTACTTTCCAATTTTGCGAAAGATATTCAAAAAAGAATTTCCTTACATAAGATTCGGAAGAACTTAAAGTTCGAAAGATTTGTAAAAAAGAATTATAAAACATCATTAGGATTTATTTTTAAAATACGATTGGACTTTATTTTTAAACTAAAGTTATCTTATCAAAGATCTAATCCAAGCTTAACACTAATATATTAAGTTAAAAATAGAAAGGAAATATTTTTATTTGATAAAAAAATATTTTCTGTGTTTTCCATTCCATGCATACAATTGTCATGCCAAAAAGGAAATCTGAATTAAATCATGATAAATATATTTCATGTTAATCAAATACAAACTTCAATGATATTCTAAATTAAAATTTTTAAATATGCTATAAACTACATAATTTATTAATATCTTTCCTTAATAAAAAATAGATTATTTGCGTTAATTATCTACATTTTATTATTATAATCGAATTCAATTTGCGAAATACATTCGATTATTATAGTCGATATACTCTTCAATAAAATAGCGTGTCCATTGAATTTAAGCAATAATTATATCATCAAAAGTTTACTTCCATTTAATTTTTACATTTCAATTAACTATTATTTGTGATAACATAAAAATTAATTTTTTAATTTTATGCATTTTAGTATCAGAAAATTATAATTTTTAAAATAAAATTGATATCTTCTCATTAGTATTTACTAAAATTTTAAATATGAATTTAAAATTATAAGAGTAATTATTTAAAAATTAACTTTATATATTATTTCATATATATTCTATATATATTGTGTCATATCTATTCTTCATATATTATTTCATACCTATTCTTTATATATTATTTCATACTAACATTTTAAACAATTAAATAAAATGGATAATTAAATATCTGAATGCGTAGGATTTCAGTAAAATCGAAATTATTCTGTTATCAGACATCGTTATTTATTTTTGTTTCAATATGCATGTAGAATAAATAGTATCATTATGTCAAATAGTATAATTAATTAAAATTATCTAAATAGCAAACATCAACAACAAGAATCAATATAACCTGCATGGAATTCAGAATAAACACATAAAACAGCTGATTGTACTTAAAGCAAATTTAAATGAAAAATTAATAAATTTTTAAATAATTTAATGAATTTTAAAATGAACTTAGTTTAATAAAATAATGAATTCAATTTAAAAATAATTCAATTTCATTTTTTCTTCATAAAAATCATTCTTGTGGAACACATAAATTAAAAATTAAACTTTGAACATTGAAATTATTTTATTGATAAAGTCTAATTCCGGGCATTTGCAATTAAAATAGGATTAAATATTGAAGTATAGAAAATGTACCAGAATCAAATCTAAGTATTTGATAAATTAATAACAACAGATTAAATAACTTTAAACAATGAATTTTAATTTACCTTTTGAAAACCGATTTCTCATGAAAATTTACTGGCGAAGAAGGCGTAATGCTATAGATTCAGCCCTAGGTACATAGATCATCATCACTGCTCAGTTAAATCAGTCAGCTTCTAGTAGAAGGGCGATTAGTCATTATTGGGTAGTCAAGGTATTGATTTCTCAGTTTCTCCAAATATAAACATGATAATATCAATAATGGTCATTGATGTAACATGAATTTCACATTAAAGGCACTCCATCACTCAATGGCATCCCTTGGTCACACTGTGTTTTTTCATAATTTATTAAGTTTCGATATGGTTTAGGTAAAAGGATTGTAATTTTTGCGATATATTTAATTTTACATTCATTTATTTACAATCACAATAGCTCCAGAATTTTTTTTTTAATTAAAACAAATTTTAAACTTATACACAATAATTGTGTGACGACAAAAAATAATTATCAGTCAAGAACCCATTAAAACTATCCACTGTAATTAGGGATTGCAATATCGGACCAGAAGTTTAATACCGGTATTCGGTATTTTTAGAACTTAATACCGGGATACCGGTTTTAATACCAGTAGTAAGAAGTATTCAGAAAAAGAAAGGAAACACAGGGTTTTTAGTTTTTATTTGCCAGTTTTTATTAGAGAATGTAAATATCACAAAACAATTATAACAGTATATAAAGAATCACAAAAGTAAATGAACGTCTTTATTTATTTTTAATCAGAAAAAGTGTGAATATCACAATTCAGTCTGCGGTACTATTACGCATTTTGAAATATGATCTTAAAAAAACATAATGCATCAATTGTACTGATCGATGAAAGCCTAATTTAACGTAATTTTATGCAAAAATATGAACGGCATGTTTATGCAAAAAATTGCAGCTATCGAATAAACTCTTTCAGCATCTGCTCTAGTTGGTGTACTACTTTACCCAATGCACGATATACTTTTTCAAGTATTTACCTCTAAATCCTCATCGTCAAATAAATCTATTTGTCAGATTGTTTTGGATACAGCTGATTTCTGTATTGTATTTTTGATTTGCTGAAATTTTTTAGTTATCGCCAATTCTAATTTTTGTTCAGAGACAATTACTTTACACTATCGACATTAGTGTTGTCATAATCTTCGATAACTATACCGAATAACAGATAAGAAAAGAAGTACATAGATAAGGATTCTTTCACAGTTAAGAATACTAAATTTCTAGTAAATACCGTGTAATTGAAATTCGTGAATACAGGTATTACAAATTGTACAAATGGCTCAAAATACCGGTATTCGGTATCGGCTGTGCAATCCTAACTGTAATATCATGCAACACCTATCAACAGTTAATAAAAATAATAATTTTCTTTGATGTCCATCAATAGCTAATGAAAAATCTCAAAATTCATCTAGGGCCGATAAAACAATATAATAAAAAGGCCAATCGATGTTCAAGTAGCTCATGAAATTTGTTTTATTTTTTAAGCATATGATACTATATATTCATAAATACCAGTTGTATTATAATGCAAAAAAAAGAAATGAAATTAAAATTTTCATAATTAAATTTCTACTAAAAAGTGAATAGAATGCAACAAAAAAATGAAGATCTCCTGATGAAGATCTCTTCACAATATCTTTCTTTGCCTGCTTTATGGGGATTTTTATAATTTATTAAGATAAATTTTACATTTTTCTACAATTTAATTATGTATCATGATATAAAAATATTTCAAGTTTTCATTCGTTGAAAAAAGAAAGTGAATGAATTATTTTTTATAAAAAAATAAATGTTATTAACTTTATAAACATTGAAGGGTAAAATAAAATAATAAATTTAGGCCTAAAAAATATTCTTAAAACAAATGCAAAGTTGTAATATATTCATATGACAGATATGTAATAATTTATAAGCATGTCCCTTTACATACCATTCACACCATGATACCTCCAAGAAAGTAAGCATTGTTACCACAAGCTTCAGGTTCGAATTTTTTCGGTGACATGGATGTTCTTAGTGATTCGGAATCCACGTTAAACTGTGGAGTCCCAGTCTAATTATCCCAGAGTGTGCAAAAAATGACCATAGAACGAAATGACTATAAACAATCAAGCAAGTTAAGTTAAAAATATATGTTTTTCTAGTAAGTAAATAAGAAAATACAATCAATTTTTTTCACTGTTCAAGATGTAAAAAAAAAAAAAATGATTATAAAAAAAATTGATATAAAAAATAGGATTTTCTGGCACTAAAAAGCAGTGAAAAATGATAAATATATATAAAGTATTTGAATAAATAAAAATCATTTGATCAAAATATAAATAGAACCACAGTAGAAAAAAAAATTGCAAAAATCCTGTAATGTCTTATATTCAAATTAAAAAAAAGAAAGTAATTCTGATGTGCGCTGCGCTAAAAAGCTGAATCAACAAAACTGAAAATCATGTAAATAAATGCGAAAAGTAAAAGATTGAACAGTACGAACTGCATTTGAAATTGAAAGTTAAATGCATACACACACACACACACACACACACACACACACACACACACACACACACACACACACACACACAGACACATATATATATACATAAAAACTTATAAACTCATGTTTGTGAAAATTGCAACACCATGAAGGAATCGTCATAATTGAATGAAATTTAACACACAGTTGAGTGGTAGTGGCACAAATAAATTATTAAATGTTCAAAGCAAACAAACAATAGCAAAGATCGGAATCAGTATTTTGTGTAGCCACCACGCGCCGCAATAAGTGCTGCTACACGATGTGGCATGAGTCAAACAAATTTTGAATGTCTGCCTGAGGAAAGGCATTCCATATTGTTTGCATGCGCACCCCAAAGTTCGTCTGCAGAAGCAACAGGGTCGAGGATCACAGAGACCAACAGGAAATCCCCACACACAAGTTCAATCGGCGACATATCCGGGGAATACGCAGGCCAAGGAAGAAGCTGTACCTGCCGCGTTGCAAAAGCAATTGAACAGTCCCTAGCGATGAGGGCGGACATTGTCCTGTTGAAATACAGCGCCTGGCAACTTGAAGGAAGGGGAACAGCTTGGGGCTGTAGAACTTCGCTGATGTACCAGTTGCTGTTCAAGATTGCCCTGAATTCCATTAGCAATTGAGATCGTCCATGATATGCTACGACACCCCAGATCATAACTCCGGGTGTTCGTCCGCTGTGGCGTTCGATAATGCACTCCGGAAGGTGGCGTTCACCGGCATAGCGTGTGACACGAATGCGGCCAACATGGTACCAACCACAAATTAAAGCGGGATTCGTCAGAACACGACATGTTACCAATCAGCACGCTAGTCTCTATGCTGAGCTGGCTCATTGTGGAAGTCCGCCGGCGGCGATGGTTTAGCGTGAGGGATCCTGTATAAAAGGAGTCCTTGCGCGCAGTCCACACTGCAGCAGACGTCTACGAATTGATGAAGCACACAATGAAACACTTGTAGCTATTGACCACTGTGCTGCCATATTGTCTAGAGTGAAAGCTGTACGGTCCGTCAGCGCCATGCGGGCCAGGTGCTCATCATCGCGAGCTGACGTCACATTTCCCCGGGGTCCACTCCCAGATTTCGAAGGAGTTGTCCGACACTCGTCCGTCCACTGCTTCCAAAGACGCATCACTTGTGCTGCTGTTACGCTGCACACGAGCGGCTACTGCACGATAAGACAATCCAGCTTCACGAAGGCCGATGATTCTCCCCGTTCAAACTCTGTAAATTGGTTCAAATCTCGCTCTTCGTCGAAGAGGCATAAGTAACGATTGACAACTCCAATCCCTCTATCAGATACCCACGATAACCATACACGCCTCGCTACAGCCGTCTATTTATTCGGATCCCTCCGCCGTTCAGAGGGCGCTGCTCAGCATACGCAACACTACGGATTTGAAATTCTAATCATTTGCATATCATGCGCTAATTTGTATTTCCTGAAAATTTCAGCTCACCTCGCGTAAGTCCCTTCTTCATGGTGTTGCAATTTTCACAGACATGAGTTTAGATATAATGAGGAAATATTTAATGAAAATTCAATTTCAGATACCAATTTTGGTTTTGAAATTCCACTCGATGCATTAATTTTAGACATTTTCATCCAAACTTTATGGCAAGATACTTCAGAGATCAAAGCTCACGGAAATATATTCAACTTAGGAATGTAATATTGTAATATAACTATTTGATATCCGCTGTTAAAGTAAATAAACTTTATTATCCGAAGTCGGGTATTGGCTATTGTGGTAAAATCCCCTCAAACATAGTTAATAGTTATAAATAAAGTTATTTGTTAATAATAATGTTTCCATTTTATTTTTAAACTGAAATTGGAGCAATTTTTTAATTAATAGAAATATGATTAAAATATATTATTTTAGGAATGGAAATTTGTTATTTTATAAGTTCTCATAACTATATGAAGTTCTATTATTTATGAACCATAATTACATAGAAATAATAATTCAATATAAAAGCACATATGTTATCCTTATGCTTATGTATGCGTCTCATTTTATAACTTTTAATTTTTATTTGCCTAAAGTATTATTATATAGTAGAAAATTAAATCAATGTCCAAAGTGAAAAATGGTGCTTTATAGCTGGATGTCTCTGGGTTATAAAATTCAAAGTTTCGTTTTTAATACAATTATTACTTATAATACAGTAATAAACGAATTTCGTAACAGAATTTAATAAAAATATCAACAAATATATTCCTATTAAAACGTGTTTAAAATTCCTTTTAAACTTATGTTTCTTTACAGATAATTCAAAATTCTTGTTAGTAAAATTTTGAAACCATTATTTTGTAATAAGTTTCAATGCTAAAAATTTAACAAGATAAACTAATTTGATTTAAAATTTATTTTACTACAATACAATACAAAAAGGTCCTATTCTGAAAAGATTATATTATAATTTAAAAGTCAAATCATTTTCTAATTGCTCAGTAACTGCAGCTAAATAGGATTAAATCGTCACACACAAAAGCCAGAACAAAACAATAAAATTTTCCAATTATCTAGATTGACGGAAACACTTCTTGTTTGACGTACTACTCTTGTAACTAAACTACTCTCAGTACGCCGTGCAGAGTAGAGGATAAAGTAGAGAATTAAAGGATATTTATTTCTTTTAGGTGTCGAAAGAAAATCACTTAAACAGAAACATAAAATTTTGCCTGTCACCATGCTGACATAACTTGATTCTCGCTGATATAGCAGATAACAGGAGCGAGGAGGAGGATGGAGGAGAATAGCGACAATTTACTTGATACAAGGACAAGCAAAGACGTCTTTTCACGGGAATTGAATAAGAAGTTGATCCTGATTAGAAAATGATTAAAGCTCTTAGATGCTTTCTTCGAAGGTTTTTCAAAATAATACTGAGTTTGAAAAAATCCCCGTGAGTTTATAAAGGACTTGTTAATTGAAAGAAAATCCGAGAAAATATTTCTTAAGACTTAAAGAGGAAACCTGAATGATTTTCAATTAAAATGAACAAAAAAATGTTGCTAAAATTTTTCAAGTGGTGTTCCGTTTTCTCAATATGTAACTTTAGAATTCAAACGTTTTAAAGGCTAGTTTTTAAAGTTGCACCTGTTATATCACTTATTTTAACACAAATATTTGATGATTTGTTTGGAATTATGTATTTTAGGCAGTGATATTTTATCAAAAAATTCTAATTTAAAAATTATTTTCAGTAAATAACTAATAATAATTTTTCCTTTTTTGCCTGTGGGATCTTGGTAAGATAAATGGTCTCTTAAAGTATCTATATCATATAATATTCTAACAAACCATCAAAACATCATAATTCTAACTTACACAATAAAGTTGGTAAATAAGACATAAAGTTGGTAAATTTAACATGGTGGGGATAAAGTTTCCATTCTTCAATGCATTTGTGTTCATAAAACCGTAAATGATTTGAAAAAGCATTTAATTAAATAACGAAATAGGATATGAAATTCAATTCAATTTTTTTAAAATGGATTTTCTATTGAATTTTCCATTAAACATTTAATAAAGTTTAGTGAATAAGAAGTAATTCAATGCCCTGAAATTTAATTTACTTATTTTAGGGTATCACACGCAAGTTTGAATTTTGAACTGTAAGATTAAATTCTTTATTAAATGTTTAATCAGAAAAATCAAAATTCAAGGACTTGCAATAATATGTTGTTGAAATTAATTTGAATTTACGTTTTTTTTAAAAGCAATGAACGATAAAAACAAATTGAATTCAAATTGTTTTCTCCATTTTTAGCAGTTAATAAGAATTTATTATTCAAAACAGAATCATCTGAATACTGGAAGAAAATTCAGAAAGGATAATATACACTCATGTCCATAAATTAAGGATAATGAAGTTCAGGCAAAGAAAAGACAGAAGAAGCAAAACAAATTTGACTTATTTGTAAAGTCTATTTATTAAACAAAAGGATAAAGAGCAAAAAAAAAAAAGATGCTATACGTTTGAGCATAATTAATAAAAATTGCGATTTTACTCCCTGGAGAAAATTTCAAAAAAAAAGAACCTATTTACAAAAACAGTATAACATGGTTAGTATGATCGTTAATAGGGAGTAGCATGTCTCCCGGACGATGCAATACAGGCCTTACAACGCCAAGGCATGCTGAGTATCAAATTATCAATCTGGTCTTGGGGAATATTACACCACTCATCAAGCAATGCCCTCCGAAGTTCGGTTGACAGGTGGGAGGGGGTTGACGGGCTGCAATTCGTCGGCCAAGCATATCCCACACATGCTCTATTGGATTCAAGTCCGGTGAGTATGCTGGCCAATCCATACGGGTGATATCCTCCAATTAGGAAGGAATTCGTCTACAATGTTTGCACGGTGAGGACGACCGTTGTCATCCATAAACAGAAATTCAGCACCCATGGCGCCCCGAAACAAACGTACATGTTGTTCCAGAATGACAACCCGATAGATGTGTCCTGTCATCGTTACACTCTGAACATGCAGGTCAATTCTGGAACCAAGAATAATTCCTCCCAAACGAGCCATCCTGCGCCACCGTAACAGTGTCGTTCAATGGTGTTCTCTGGTGGTAACGGGTATCTGGCGCTCTCCATATGAAAGTCCGGCGAGAATCAGACTGCAAACTAAACCTGGACTCGTCGGAAAACATCACACCAGACCACTGTTGCGGTGTCCACAATGCTTGCTCTCTACTCCAGGTCAATCGCAGGCGACAGTGAGTTGCGGGAAGTGGAACACATCTGACAGGCCTACGAGCATATAGACCAATATGCCCTAAGCGTCTGTACACGGTCTGCCTTGAAACTGTCGTACCTGTAGCTGAAGAGAGCTGACGAGACAGGTCTGATGCTGTGCTCCGTCTGTTTCTTTTGGCAGTAACTGCTAAATACCGGTCCTCATTCTGCGTTGTAACTCGGGGGCGACCTGCAGTGTAACATCTACTCACATTACCATCATCTTGGAATCGTTGCCAAAGCCTGGAGATGACACTCTGGGAGATTCCAAGTTCCTCCGCTACTTCCAGCTGGGTACGTTCACATTCCAGTCGTCCGATATTTCTACCACGTAAAAAATCCTCGAAATGCTTCCCTTTGTGCCATAACTATGCGGTTATTGCACTGAAAGGCTTTTAAAGCGCTTGTGAACAATTTTACTTCTTTGCCACCATTCCTTATATACCCCTCTCTTACACTCTCGTCATTGTGACGTTCTATCCGCGCCATCTGGTGGTTTCTGTAATTTGCATATTCTTCTTCAACATGTGTGTGATCATTCTACAGGTGAAATTTTTATTTTAGAGTTCAATTTCTGTGTGTGATTCTGAATTATCCTTAATTTATAGACATGAGTGTATTTCTTTCTTTGGTTCTGAAATGAAAATACAGCATTGAAAGCTCGAAAGTACTTCTCTTTTATTTTTCTAAAAAATTTTTTTGTAATTTAATGCTGTAAAACTACTTTTTATTCCATTCATAAGTCATTTTCTAAGATGCACACATTAATTTGACACTACAAATATCTTCAATCGCTTTTATACAAAAGATAATACTTAGAAAAAAGCACAAAACGTTAGATTTTTTCATTAAAATAAAGATGTTCATAAAGTTATAATCTTTAAAAAAAAGAAGATGCTTTTCTAAATTATTCTTTCTCTAAAATTACTTATATATGTTCAGAAAAATAAGTAAAACTCATCAAATAAAATAATTATGATAAATCTTTCTTGAAAATTTATAAAAGTTAAAATGTAATGCTTTTAATATAATTATAAATTTTATTTAGAATTAGGATATAAAATTTTTAAATGTATTATATTTTACTTTCATGGGTACGGAATATATATTTCATGAATTTTTAAAATTTCACGATTTACTGATTCTTATGATATTTGAATAATAATCAAAGTTTTTAATCCACTAAAAGATGAATAAAAAGCTGCAATACAAAAGTTTTTAAATAGCCTTTTTTCATTAAAAACTATATTTAATACTTTTATGTATTTTAAATTATACACGGGTAAAGAAATTTAACTAGTTCATAAATTACGCATTTTTCTAGAAGTGAATCATGGAAATTTTAAAAAAATATTTATGTATTTTAATCCAGTAATGCATAAATATATTTTTTTTTGGGACAACTGTGGATCAAAATTACTTGAATTAATGTTTAAAAAATTATTCAGTTAAAGTACTAAAAATATTTTCAGCTGCAAACTGTAGAATATTTAATAGCTGTATTATATACTGTTATTAAATATTCTGTAAATATGTTTATTATATAAATACGCTTTAAAACCAATTTTAGATACTACCATATATGTTCATAACAAAATACATTACAGTGCAGGGAATTTGGACTTTCGTATTTTTAATAATTGCATTAATATTTATTTGTATTAATATCTGTGCAACTGAAAACACATATTATATTTTTACTTATAATTTTAAAAATGAGAACATGAAAATGTCTCAGCACAATTTAACTATCTAGTATGGATATATAATGGTATTTTATTTTAAAATTCTTTTTAAGTTTGTAAAAAAATGTAACTTGAAACATCTGTCCCAAATTAAAATTAATATTTCAGTGAAACTTTAGAACAAAAGAAATATGTTAAAAATGTTAAAAATATTATGTTGTTAAAATTAATACGTTCATGTTAACAGAATAATTAATAATTACTTTTTGTATTAGAGTATACTTTTTTCTCTTTTTGTATTAGAGTATACCTTTCTCTTTTTTGTATTAGAGTATATATTTTCTCTTTTTGTATTAGAGTATATTTTTCTCTTTTTGTATAGAACATATCTTTTCTTTTTTGTATTAGAATTTTATCATGTATAACAATATTTATGATATTTGCAAATGAAAATAGACGATTAATTTTCCTTTTATAACATTAGGAACATATAAAAATAGAAATAGAATTATTTTCTAATTTTTTCTAATAGATGTTTTAATTTTTCTAATTCTACATTGCTGCTTAAAATTTTTATTTACTATTTAAAATAGATATTGATTTAAAAAATTATTTATCATTTAAATACTTTATTTATAGATTAAAGGAAAAATTTCCTTTTAAATTGCTTAAGATTCATTGTAACATAAATCAAACGTTATATATTTTTTAAAATAAATTTTTAGCTTCCATTTACAACAAAAACTCATTATTCAAAATTAGTTCAAAAAATAAGATAAGATGCATATAAAGAGATGAACTCAGTTAATTGCAAAATTAGTAAAAGAACCTTTTTTTGAAAACAATTTTTTTCTAGAAATAGTTTTTAATGGAATTTCTGTCATACTGAATTAATTAATATGATAATGACTCTGGTTATGGTAAACTGATATTTCGTTTTCTTTAAAAATAGTGAATACAATAGATATTTTTATACCAAGTAAAACCGTTTACTTAAATTCGCATATTATAAAAAAGCGTGGATTCAAGAATGTAACTTATTTAGGTATGGTAATAAGATCGTAATTAAGATTCAATCAATGTATTTTCAATTTATCAAAAAATGGCTTAGTAGCATTTGTATCACATCAAAGTGAATCATATAAAACCAAATTTTAATATTTAAAAATACTTTACTACGATAAAATTTTGTATTCTGTTGAATTTCCAAACAGCATAAAATTTTACATTTACTTTTTTTAAGAATATCTTATTTTGCATATTTTAAAGCAAAAATAAATATGTACAAGTTTTAAATTGAGTAAAAATAAAAATTTCTTTTTTGATAAAAGTGTAGAAAAGCATTTTTTTTTTTTTTTTTTGGGTAATTCAAGACTTAATTATTGTAACAAAATATATATCTATTTTCATCAAATACTTTAATATGTATGAACTCATTTGTAATAATTTATTCAATGTTAATACTTCAAAATGTATCATATTTTAAATTAAAATTAATTAAATTAAAATTACGTGCTTTTTTCTCTTAGAGAGAAAGTCCTCTTGTATAATAAAATAATGTAAAAAAAAAATTTTCACCATTAAATAATAAAAAAAAAAAATAATGCAATAATAAAATAAAATAATGCAATAGTTATTTTTGTGCTTTTATTTAAATTAAAATAATTAAATTAAAATTATTAATTAAATTAATGAAATTATTAATCCTTAATTACATTATTTAAATTATTGAGCATTACTTCTTAAATTAATTAAATTAAAATTACATGCCTTATTTTTTTCTTAGAAAATTTTTTTCTTGTATAATAACATAATGAAGCAAAATTTTTCTCCATTGTTTTTTTTAATCATAGATTTAAAATTAATTTACTCATTTGTAATGATTATCCGAGTTAATATAAACCAAGTTCCCATCAGATAATCAAAAACACTCGTGTAAAAGGAATTTATATTATTTTCACTAAGTAGGAGTTGAAATGTAAATTTGCCCACAACTTAATAATTTTAATGGTATATGCATTCCTTATGATATATTCTTCCAATGCTTTTATAAATGTGGGAATGAAATTATTCATTTGAACAAGTCCTGATATTTTCTTGTTTGTGGAACGATGAACATTTTCTTGCTACATTGTCACGCCATTGTATGAGTTTCACCAAAAGTTCAGTTATAGCATTCTCTCGCAACCTAACGTATTTTCATTGAACTTAGACCTACGGAAATGTGTAAGATCCTTTAAAGGGCATTAATTTCATCATATAACTGCTCTGTTGTTTGTGTTTTCCAATCTTCTGATGCCATTTCATCATTTTATTTAATGTTATTTAAGAGTGAATTAAAAACACCTTTTAAATGCAGACTTCACTTCATTTAGCACTTGGAATAAGCTCTTTCACAGGCGAGTATGCTTCTCTTATCATTGGAATGAAGAATTATAGTGAAAGAATCAAAATGCTCTAGTCAGAATGGGGAAAAGGGATATAAATTTTTTTTTTTTTCCTTCAGTAACTCGGCTAAAGTTCAAACTCGGTTAATCAGAGCTGGAATAATAGAGGCATTTTTTTGTATTATCTTATGCTAACTGTTTTAAAAACATTATCATCCTTTAGCATCTAACTTATCAAATGTTAATCAAATGTTCTGGTTGAAAATTTTTTATTCATACAAGTATATCTCTGTGATATTTTTTATTCATATTTAAATTAAATAAATAGTTATATTTTATGTTGCCATTATAGGATATATATAATTTGTGATTTAATTTACATTGAAATGTAAATATACTTAACTCATATGATAAGCTTTAAGAGTTCATAATAAAATTTAAATCAATTAAAAATAAATAAAATATAATAAATTTTAAGTATATAAATAATTAAAATATAGCAAAAAAAAAAATATATATCAAATTTTATTTATAAATAAATATTTTAAACCTAGAAGAAAAATGCTACTTTTGAGGTTTTGACAGGTTTTTTTATTACCATTATTTGTTCTATAACATTTTTAGAATTTATATTTTTAGAATGATAATCCCGCATATGTTTTATGCATATTTCATATAAATTCACCAAGTTAATTTTGAAAATTAAAAATAACACTAAATAAAATTATATCATTCAATTTTTATAGTAAATAATTTTCCTCTACATAAAGATTATATAATAAAATAATACTATGGGATCTAAATATTTTCTTATTAGTATTAATTTGTAAGAATATATTAAAGTAATGGAGATTTTAATAATATAAATTTAACGAAACTATAACATTTAATCTGAAACAAAGAACTCACTCGTTCACAAAAATAAACCAAAAATTTGTGATGCCTGTATTTAAAATTTGAAATCAGTTATTTTTCTCTGATTCAATATTAGTTTTAATTTTTGCTTTTTAATGCCAATATTTAATCTTCATCTAGTATTTTAGAGTTCTGCTAATAAAATGATTTTAATAATTTGTATGGAGCAGAAGGACTTATATACCACAATGTATATTGAATTTTATTACATTGGATAGCTAAGAAAATACTCTTCAAAGAAAAGCACATCAGTAAATAATGAATAAAATATTTTTATGCATTTTAAATTTGTAATAAAAAAGTACACTTCATTCATAATAAATTTATGAAAACTTTTATTGAACATTATAAATACTTTGTCAATATTAATAATAAAAAATATTTCCCTAAAATTGAAAAATTTTTAATACAAATTTTCAACGTTTTTCAAAAATTAAACGTACTAGAAATTTATAATCTAAGCAAGAATTAATAATTTGCATAACACATGTATATAAAATAAGTTTTTTAAAAAAAATTATTTTTCAACGTTTAATCTTCAAAACGTTCTTACATTGATTTACGAACATTCTTAACAGTAAATAGATCTTTAGAACTACTGAATTACTTGAAAGTTGCGCTTAATTAAATTCTAAAACAATTTGTCTGCTCACCTAGTTTTAAATGATGCTAGCCTACGACTAGGCAATTACCCCTTCCTTTAATCAAAAGAAATTCCCAACAGAACTGCACATTCGACAAGAGGTTTGAAAAAGACTTGTTTCAGGCATTTGTGTCTTAGAATGAGATGGAATATTATGGAATTACTAACATTAAATGGATAAACTTTTGCAAAGTCCTTGTTTTCCCTACACTTGTATTCTTTGCCACTTGTTTTTTACATTTTTCGAGAATCTATTCTTTATCTACGATCAGAATAGATTTTAGAACAATGCAAAAATAAGATAAAGTAGAATCGATTCTTCATCTATTCTGAATCTATGATTTATGATGATCTGATAGAAATAGAAAGATAAATATTACAAATGACAAATAAATAATTAATATCAGAAAGAAAAAAGATTAAATATGAGAAAAAGGACAGATATTGTTGGCCACTAAAAATGTAGATACATGTAGCATATTTAGAGCTATCCAAGGTGGTACCTTTAGGTTGATGCATTTAGGCATTTGCACTCTTATTTTGAGACTAGAATATTTAACAAACATTCCCAGATGTAGACCATGAGATTTCTCAAACTCATCACTTCCTCACCACTACCATATTTTCAATTAAGTGTTTTGTTTTTGAAAAATAAAACTAATCTTGGTCATATTTCTCAGATATTATTGTGGGATACAAAAAATTGGAATTTTTAATAAGAATTTGCAAAGAAAGGTGATGATATATTTAATATCTTTACAATACATAATTTTCATTTCAATAAAAAAGTATTCTTATATATTAAGTATTTTTATATTACTTATTTCTAATAACTAGGGAATTTTAAATTAAAATGAAATTCCAGATTTGGTATATGAAAAATCCGATTTGTTTTTGCGGAATTTGTAAATGTACATTTATATCATTAACATCTTTTAAAAACAGCAGCTTTAAAAGTAAATGTCAAAGATACATAAAGCAAAAGTTGCATAAAACACTCACTGACTGAATTATAAATGCTATTAATATTCATATAATTTAAATATTTTACTAAAAAACATAGTATGTGTGCTTTCTTCCTTAAGTACGTTCTTACATTATTACAAAAATTCTTAACAGTAAATAGATCTTTAGAACTACCGAATTACAACAGTTGCGCTTAATTAAATTTTAAAACAATTTGCTCTGCTTCACTAGTTTTTAACTGATGCTAGCATACGGCAGGCAAGACCTGGAATTTTTTAGTAAGAATTTTGCAAAGAAATGTAATAAAGAAATTTAGTTATTTTTTCAAAACATCATTTTAATTTTACAAAAAAGAAGTACTTATTTCTTTAAATTAGGAATTGTAAATTGAAAAAGGGAAGTTCAATTTTTGGTATTTTGAAAAATACAGTTTGTTTTTATAGATTTATGTAGGTGCAACTTTAAGTAAATGTCAAATGTAAAGTAAAAGAATTTAACTTAATGCGCATGGCTGGATTATAAATGCTAATATTATTCATATAATTTAATTCTTTTACTAAAAAATATATTGTGTGTTTTTAAAAATGAATATTGTAAGTAATATGTGAAAGAAAAAAATCGTGAAAATAAAGAGATGTAAAGCTTATTATAATATATATTTTTTATTTTCCATATTTAACAGTATTTAAAACATACTCCATCTCAAACTGTTTCTAATCTGAGTTCATTCAATCAATTACATATATGCATTTGTTTCCAAATGCAAATTAAAGGTAAGCATTCTTCAAAGTGGAAATCAGCACATTAATGATATTTAATATCAATATTTTGGTATATTTAATATACTGGCATATTTAGTACGTACTGATATATAGTATTGCCAGTATTTTGTTGCATATTATGATAAAATGCAATTATGGCATCGTATTTATTTATTTTCATTATTATTTTTACTTTAGGTGAAATTTCCTTTTGAATTCTAGGGAAAATATATCAGCTACTTTTAGAATTATTATGTAGGCTTGAAATACATCCTTATCCAAATAAATATTATGGTTTTTCTATTAAAATATCCAAAAACATCCAAATTTAAATTGCTTGCTTTAAGCTATTCTTTGAAGAAATGGACATTCCCAGAGGCCAATAAAGCCTGAGGAATAAACAGGGATCCTTTAAACACACAGCTGGGCTAAGCCGGCACAGTTAGGGAGCCAAAATCAGTTCTCACAAGAAATGTAAACAAAAGCTTTCTTACTATCTACAAATAACTGCTAACATGTTAAAGGTAGTATTTAAGTATTTTCAATGCAAGAAAATATAACATAAATGTTTAACATGTATAAAACCACTGCATGCATTTTTAATTACTACAGTTTTTAAATGTATTGTAAAAAACATTGATAAGACAACACTTTAGTTTTTACATTTAAGAACATAGGGGAATAATCTTATCATTTACGAGAATTAAATTACGTCATTTTTTTCTCCTTTTTTTAGGTTGTTGTCATTGTCCTTAACATCTGTGTGAAATGTGAAGTCAAAATGTTCATTAGTGTTTGAGTGACCCTTGGCTTTGTGAGGCGTTAAAACTGATTCCACGATTTTGAAAATGTCTGAATTAATTGAGCAGAGAACTTGCATTAAATTTTGTTTACAAAAAGCATATAGAATTTTTACAGAAGGCATTCGGTGAGCCTTTCTGTATCGGAAAGAAATGTTTGAGAAGTGGCATATACAGTTCAAAGAGACGAGGAGAACGCGTTGAAGACGAAAGAGGCGCTCTGGTCGACCGTCAACCTCAACCAACGTCAACGAAGTTAAATATTTGGGCACTGCTTTGGGGCGATTTACAATTAGAGACCGCTGCGGGTGTTGGAATTTCAAAAGAATCGACCAATTCCACTTTTGGGCCTCAGACGCGTCAAATCTCGATTGGTACCGAAAAACACTAGAATGCTCCAGGCTCTCACTGCATTGACTTTTGTCTAAAGAATGAAAACCCATATCAGCTCCACAACTACTCTATTCACTCCATGCGAGACACCATTGAGTCGATTGAAGAGATTCAACGTTAATCGCGCGCTTTGTAGGCCACTCGGCTAATGACTTTTAAGCATGCATTGAGGATTGAAAAAATTGTCGTAAGTGCATTGTGTCTGGACGGGATTACTTTGAAGGTGATAAAACAAATTTGGAAGAATAAATAAGAGTTTTTGAAAAAAATAATTGGACTCCCTTTTTGGGCACAGTCGTAGATGCGACATGTACCAAATCACTGCGTGCGTTGTAGATTACACATTTTTACATGTAAAAATATTGTAAAAGACAACACTTTAGTTTTTAAATTCAAAAAATATATAGACTAATCGTTTCATTTACAAGAATTAAATTAAACTCTCTTAAACTACCTGGGACCCAGAAGTCATTACTGGGTCTCAGTGAATCACTATGTGAAAATTCAAATTCGATCATTCTCTAATTTATTTCATAAACTGCGTAAGTGTCATGCAGTTGCGTAATCAACATCAGATAAATAAGTACGCTAGCAAAAGGGTGCTATTATCATCAACATCAACAACGCCACAAAAACAACAAAAGTAACATTGCAAGATTCATCTGGACAACAAAAGTAATATTGCATGGATTCGATGAGCAATGTTGAATCACAGCAATTAATGATAGAGGAAAGAATGTTTTATTAATGTTTAGCATAAATGAGAAAAGCCCATAATTTAGAAATTTGATCAGGAGAGGAAAACCATGATTTTTAAAAATATAAGCATCTATCAATCTCCTTCTTTATCACAATCACATTGCAGAAAATGTTCAAATATTTTGCTTTTGCTTGTTATATATATAAATTAATGCTGGATGTACTTTAAATTATTTAAATTATTTTTTTCATGCGAAAGAAAAATTAGATGATTTAACTCAAAATTTATTACATTTTAAGCGATAAATTCATATTCGATCGTACTTTTTCTGTTGTTTTATTTATTCCAATGAACCTCAAAAGAAATGCATTGGCCAGATTCAATTTTGTAGAAGATAGTAACAGGTTATCTTAGATTTGTAATTTCAGAAAACACATGATTAGGATGATTCTGATGATTTTTATGTTTCATTTTTACTCTTAGGCTTAGAGATGATACATTTGACGGGTACAAAAGAGAAAAAGTAACTTCGATTTAGCTTGAAAAGATATCACGTATTTACATTATTGATTTTATTTAGTCGATACATATGTATAGGGTTATCACTGAAAGATTGAATGCATTGAAAAACCTAATTTATTCATTTTTCAATCTTTTCTGTTTGTTTTCTTCTGAAGATTAAATTAAATATTAAATATTAAGACAAAAATCAAAGTGAGTTACCTGAATAAATAGAAAATCGGTAGAAATGTAGTTTATTTATATGAAAAAACTATTAAAATTTCAGAAGAGGTGAATGTATCTTTCAAAAGATACACTAAATATAGGGATTGCCGCGCTGAAGGATAAAAGGATTTGAAAAAGTCATAGTTTATTCGCTTTCAATCTTTTATATATTCTTTTCTTTTTTGGTTATTGAGCATTTCTTGGAAATTAAATTGTATGATGTGCAACAACGAATAAAAGAGTCACTGAATTTTCTATTCCATTGGAAGATAAATTATTCATATTCGGACTAATACAGGTGAGCATTTTATATCAAAAGTATCTAGCGATATACATGATTTGGAACGTAATTGTAAAGATAAAAAGAATTAGGACAATCGGGCTCCGAATCATAGGCCACTCTCTGCACAAAGACCCCCTCCCTAAGAACGACTGCTGAAAAACTTCCAAGACTTCTCATAGAGAGGGAAAGAAAAAGGAGGGATAGAGCAATTAGGCTCCAAATCCTGCCCACACAGTGCAAAACCTGGAAAGAAGATCCCGAAAATCTCCCAAGATTTCGCAGAAGGAAATGAGCTGTTAGAAACACCATCTTAAGGATTTCTTTTGTAAGAGATCTTAAAGACGTTCTCCAAGGTATGTGCAGTGGAAGTATTATAGTGAAGCTATAAACAGGGAGGATTTACTTTTTGAATTTTGACACTTTGAATTTAAATAATTAAAGAAGCTATTGAGGTTTTTTGACAGGTGTTATAGAATAACTTAAGAGATTTTGTAGCTGATATATTATGCACAAATATGATAATAGAAATAAAGTTTCACATAGAAAGAAATGTGTATTTTTATTGAGGGTTTAAAAAGAAAAATGTAGAATGTATTTGCAAAAAACACAAACTAAGATGTGTAATGAACAACACCTTCCCTGTGGATAACTACTTTTGAATACTTGTTAGACATGAAGTCTGCCAAGTTATCAAAGTGAGACTAGAATTTTCTGTCCTGTTCCTCCAGAAAGATCTTTCCAATCAAGGCACAGTTTGTGAGCGATAGGCGGGTAGCAACTCGTTTGCCTACCAGTCCTAAACAAGTTATATTGGGTTCTTGTTGGAAGAACATGCTGTCCAAACTATATGTAGGATTTCATCATGGAAATTGTTCTTTAGCCCAACACGATATGGCCTGCAAATTGTCTCTCATTAAAATGAAATCATTCCCTATCACTTTCAGTGTAAGGGATTTCAAAAGACGAAAAAAGCATATCATCTCTGCACTGCATAGCCGTGAAGGATCTATTTCTAATAATGTTAGGAGTGTCAGTGTGACCATTAGTAGGAGGCACCTTCCAGGACTAAGCTGCATTTCTACTCCAACATGACACTTCCTTGCAGAGATGCTGATTAGCTTCAAGTTCCACTTTCCCTCAAGATTAAAATGCTTCCTATATCAGGATGAGGTTGCAGAAATGAGCCTCATTGCAGGAGAGTACATTCCTCCTTTCATGTCTTCTCAACAATTGACATAGCTCTGTGCTTACTTTCTGCGGGCAGCAAGATGACGTGCTGTTAACGAAGCACATACCATTCGTCGATCATACAGATTTACAGTAAGAAGTCGGTATCTTATGGTTGCAATCGAAACTGCGATGCAAATATATATGAGTGAAAGGTGTTGTCCGAGAAAAGTGACTCATCTTTTCAGTTTCAGAAGTATCGCAGTCAGTCAAAGTAGTCAGTCAGTTCAAAGTCAGTTGTAAGTATCCACGATCCTCATTTGACGTTGTTGCCTTAAATATGACCTTGGCCTGGTTTTTAATGTGCTCTACCGTCTCAAAAATATTTCCAGATCCTTGAAGAAAATTTGTGAAACTCCATAGATTACACAACTACTGGTGGCATTTAGACAGCTTCTAACCGCACAATAATTTTCCAGATTTCAAAGCAAGACAATAATTTCTTTTTACCTTTTTCATGAAGGGTTATCTGAAAAGTTTATTTTAATATCTATCGGCAACACTCCATTTTGAAACGCCACAGATAAAATTACATCTCTCCATTTTTTTACATTTTTTTTCATTTTGATAATAAAATTCCAATAATACCGTTTCTTAATAATAAACTTTTAAAATATCCTTTTAATTTTTAGAGCAATGTATTCTTGATGGTTTTATTTCTTGTATCTATAAATGTCAAACCAATGATAGCGAAAAACTTTTTGTGGAATAATACTACTAATTTCAAGCATTTGTTTATTGGATTATTATTTTCAAGTCCCACTGATATTCTGATGATATTTTCAGATTCTGAATAATTAATTTTTGAATAGAATAGAAAAAAAAATCAATGAGTTTTACTGTTGCTGGAAATTGTAGTTAGTCATTTCAAAACCTATAACCTAACCCCCTACCTATAACCAAAAACCTAGTATACCCTATAATCTACCTAAAGGTATCCTATAACCAAAACATTTTTAAATTAACAAATAATCTTCTTTTAACAGCTATAATATAAGCAATAAATTTCTTATATAATATAAATATATATATATAAATATATAAAACGATTCAGTCAATAAAACGTTGGCCCATTCGATTCTTCTGGAAGCTGTTACGCTGTTATCCGGCTTGGAATTGAATTGTAGAGTTGCCGAAGCCATTTTGCGGGATTTTCTTTCCAAATTACCATTGTTGAGTTCTATCAGTAGAATCTTTGAAAATCGAAAGCGTCAATTCGTAAGACTACAAATGTGTTCAGGTGCGATATCTTGAGGTTGCAGCTATTTTTCAACATTAACTATTAAAAATTTTAATCCTTTTATATTAGATTGAAATATATTTGTCTACTATTTTTGTTTCCGAAATAAGTATAGATTTTTAGTACCAAAGTCAGATCATTTTTTTGTCTAAGAATGTATATTGAATATATATTTTGAAAATTATTCTTATTTCTTTGCTTTTCATTTTATTTACTTTTCTTTATTTAACTTACAGAATAGAATAAAATATACTTATAACAGTTTATAGTCTGGAAAAGTCGAGGATCATGGTAATCAATTTAAACAGGTTTTTATAATGTATGAGAATGCAAATTCTAATGTGCATTTATTTTATAAGGTATAGATTTTAATATAGAAATAATAATAATAATAATAAAGTGTAATAATAACTTCAATTTTTAAATATGTAGTTCAGATCTTCTTTAAATATTTTTTAATTTTTAATTTTTTTTTCTAGCCTCTTTGTGATATTTCTAAGAAATCAAATCGTTTTCACGTTAAATGCTTGCAATACATGAGATACATATAGAAAATAGACAATGCGTGTGTGTTTATGATATTCACTATTTTTAGCATTATGTATAGCAGAATGACGTAACATGAAGAGACATTTAAATGTATTTCCTTATAAATTTGTAACTGTAAGCTTATTTTTAAATAAAAATACTAACTTTGAAAGTGGCAGTACAGTTAACTAAAATAGTGTTATTTCCTTAGTAAATATCAAGAAAAATATCTTATTAAAATAATTTTCACCTTCCTCAATTTTTTTGGTGGAAAAAAGTAGAAGAAGAAAGAAGAAAAAAACTTATTATGTGATTCAATTGAATAAAGTGTTAAAAGCTTTAAACAAAAATGGAACAGTAAGTAGAAATTAATTATTGCTTTATTTTCTTTCAAGTATAGGTAAAAGTAAACGATACTTTTGTTAAGATCTGCAACCATTACATATTTAGATTAATCAGTCTGTATAAAATATTTCATAAATAAAACATTTAATTAATAAATAAAAATATTCATAAATTGCACTTTTATAATTTCATATTATAGTTATTAATTTAAGTATAATATCAAATTACAAAAACGTATTACTTATATAGCATAAATTATGAAATGCATAGAAAGAGTGAAAATACTAAAAATTGTTCTTTATTCATTATTGATTCAAAATCTCCATTTATTTGAAAATTTCCTTTACACTTGATATTTATTTCCAATAATCGTTTATGGAATTATTGATGGCATGCAATATTATGCAGCATTAAACTTAAAATTAATAAATTTGCTATCAGGTTCGCTTATTCATTATTGGTTTTGTAATTTTACGCAATTTTCACAAACTAATTTAAATTTGTTAAAAATAAGTTGACGGCAATGTTTCAGTTACATAGATGTTATTTTGTATCTCTGTTTCTTGGCTACTTGTAATGCAATTGTACTTAGACTCCAACATGCTAATTTTATAAATAAAACTTTCTCAGTAATTTATTGATACAAATTAATTTTAACAGAAGTCTCCCCCAATCTAATTATAAACAATAAGATTTACTAGAATTGATATTCGTGAAGAAGTATTAATAAAAACTGTTAACAAAATGTACATGCTACAGTTAACAAATTTAAATCATCCGAAGATATTTTTCGCTATAGGTGGAAAAGAAGAATCTTTTCTCAACAAGAATGCATTAAAATGTCTTCTTTTCTAAAAAATTATCTTACGGTGATGCGTAGCAAATTAATGTGGATTCTGGAATTTACTTCACCATCCAGAAAATGCAATTATTTAACTAACAATCAGCTGAAATTTAAATTGTTTTGAAACAAGGATGTCTGTGATTTCAAAATTAGGGTTTTTGATTTAACTTTAGTTAATGTAACAACATGTAATTAAATGAAATATTATTCTCCGAAATATAACAATTACACTGATGCAGTTGTTTAATTTTTTTGTGATTTGTTTTTTTAATTTTATGAATTGTAAAGATTTATTAATTGAAAATTTCATTTTCAGTTCTATAATAGCTGTTAAATGAGATATTTTTATTCTTCAATAAATCACATACTTTTATACTTTTTTACATTCTATCAACGAAATTCTGAATTGAATCATTTAAAGATTTGTTGTTAATGAATTCAAAATGTTTAATATTTGTTCCATGATAACGTAATACTTTACATTAATCTTTTATTGATTGTTTTAGTGTTTGCCTCATATCTAATAATGCTTGTTTACGTTCATAATGAACAATATATTTAAGGAGAAAAAATACATGAATCCATTACAGGATACACAGTATCAATAAAAGTTTTATTAATTTACATTTTATTTAATTTATTTTATTAATTATATTTATTTTTTTTTTGTTTTATTTTATTTAATTTATATTTAATTTAGTTTTATTTAAAACATTAATAATATTATTAATAAAAGTAAAGTAAAAATTAATAATAAAGTAAATATTAATATTAAAAAGTAAAAGTACAATATAAAATAAAAGTAAATATTATTAATGAATATCCTGAAAAGTTTCCTGAATATCCTGAAGGAATGAATATCTTAGAAAGCTAAAAATGATGAATATTTTAAATGCAACATAAAGAATATGAATAAGAATTAATAAATACGTATACACAATTGCTTTTATAAAACTTACATTAACAAAATTTCAGTATATCGTTTACTATTTTTTAAAAATGCTCTGAAATAATAGTATCTTATTATTCTAATCTTTTTAGTAATAGTGTATATTTTTATATATCATTTAAATACATGTCGTATATAAAAATAAATTAATTGTCAAAATAAAAATGGTTTCATTTACAATATTATTAACCTACAAAATTATTTTAAATTCTTAATTTCATTAATCAAAAATTTAGACACCCACAATGCACTGATTTAAGTTTCAACAGGTTAACATAAAAAATAATGAAGAATAATTTTTTTGTATAATAAGAATTTTTGGGGAATTTATTTAATTAATCGTTTTATAAGTAGGGGAATTGTTTTTTAATTTGAATATTCATTCAATGTGAAAAATTGTGGTGATCAATTTATATATTTAGTGACATTAAGTTATATGTACCTAATATAAATATCAAATTTGACATGCAAACTTTTTGAGAAGACCAAAAAAAATATTATTTACGTTTCCATTAAATATTTTCAAAATTTTATTAATTATTAATTTATTTAGACTATTTAGCTAAAATAGCGTTTTTACTCTTTTTTTACAACATATACGGAATTTGTGAAGCATATATCATAATTAATAAATTATTGCTTTATTAATAATTAACACCAATAACTTAACATAAATATATAATGTTAATTAAAATTATTAATTAAGCATTAATAACTAACATCATTATTAAATAATTGCTTTTTAATGCTTTATATTTAAGTTTTTAATCTTTGTTTAGACGAAGTGTGATTTATTTTGACAGTTTAATTTCATAAATAATTTTAAAATATTGAACGCAGAATAACGAATAATGAAGCTGCTCCCAAGAAGACTTCTCGTTCATGCATTTATTTACATGCTAAAAGCATAAATATTCAAAAGACTATTTATCAAATTTCAGCTACAATATTTGGTTAATAAAACCATTTAGTATTAAAACCGAAGCTGCTTTTGGAAAATTTTATGTAAGATTTATTTAAATTTCTTATATTGATATTATTTTGAAGCGATTTCTATAAAATATTTTTTTAATGAACTTTTTTTTATTAAAAATTATGCATTTTAAAGAATAAAAGGGATTTATGAAAGATAAATTTATCGAAATTATCAATAACGATTTAATGCAAAAGTTAATTTAATTCCAAAAAATCCATTTCCTAAAATTTCTTTATCTAATTCAGTAATGAAAGAATAATGTTGAAGATATGATAAACATTTAAACATTCATGAACTGGATAATAAGCAAGTATGTTTGATCAGGTTATAATATATTCATGAATAATGAAGCTGCAACAAGAAGACTTCTCGTTCATGCATTTATTTACATGCTAAAAGCATAAATATTCAAAAGACTATTTATCAAATTTCAGCTACAATATTTGGTTAATAAAACCATTTAGTATTAAAACCGAAGCTGCTTTTGGAAAATTTTATGTAAGATTTATTTAAATTTCTTATATTGATATTATTTTGAAGCGATTTCTATAAAATATTTTTCAATGAACTTTTTTTTATTAAAAATTATGCATTTTAAAGAATAAAAGGGGATTTATGAAAGATAAATTTATCGAAATTATCAATAACGATTTAATGCAAAAGTTAATTTAATTCCAAAAAATCCATTTCCTAAAATTTCTTATCTAATTCAGTAATGAAAGAATAATGTTGAAGATATGATAACATTTAAACATTCATGAACTGGATAATAAGCAAGTATGTTTGATCGAGTTATAATATATTCATGAAATTCACGCAGATCTTATTTCTATTATACATCAGAGAAATTTTTTTATGAAAGCATTTTAAAGAAAACTCATTTATATTTTAAGTTATTTCTCGCTTTTATGAAAAATATTAAAAATAAAATATATTAGCTTTTTTTGAAAAATACCGTAGAGCCGGATGGAGTTCCAGAATCATTACATTTAATAATCTTTCGAATTTGTTAGATATTTCTCTCGAGGTCATTGTAGATTTAAAACATATTACAGTAATGGGGAAAATTTAAAACACACAATAGAGAAAAATATGTACTTAAAGCTTAAGTTGTTAAGTTAGTAAAACTTTATTTCAATTATTATAAAATTTTGAGACATTTTTACATTTTTTACGAAATAAGCTTTTTATTGTTTAAAATTAAGTGAAAAATAAATATGCAATAATATCTCAGGTTTGATCTTTTCTATTCATGTTTTTATCTTTCAATATTTTTTCTTTTCCGTAGGTATTTATAATAATTACTTAAATTTTATACTTTTTCTTCATTAAAATAATAATAATTTAAATAATTAATATTAATTATAAATCATTAATAATAATAAAAACTACATACTTGCAAAAATAGGTTAATAAAATTCTATTCAAATTCAAGTTTCAACAAAAAAATTGTTGATTATATTATATTAATATTAATTAATAAGTAATACAACACAGAAATTACAACATTTAAATGATGGAAAGATTAATTTGATTGGTTCATTTTATCTTATGCTATGCTTGAGAAATTGGGATTTATATCCAGTTACTATTCCATACACTTATGTACTCCATTATTCTAAACATCTACTTGGTATTATTCAAAATGTCTTCCAAATATTCAATGTTCCTCTCCAGCACATTCTTATCAATATTGGCCAGATTGTCAAAATAAAATTCCTGAGGACATTAGAATCAATATAATTGTCATTTTCAGTCAGGGCCTTGTGAAAATTTTCCTCTAACTCTTCTTATTAAATGCACTTTGACAAGAATTTAAGAATGATAACTCACTATCAGATGCACTGATATAATTCCAATAAAATTATTGTTTATTAATAATTATTCCTTTTTAAGGCTTATAAATATTGAATATTAAATTTTATTTTGCAGTCAAATTTTTAAAACTGTTATAACAGGAGGGCTGAAAAGTGGCACATAGATAGCGCTACTAGTATTAAATTCATATGATTTTTAGTTAGCCCTAACCTTCAAAAGACACGTGCATAAATTTGACAGCTGTTGCACTATTAGTATGTGAGTTATAGCATTTTTAGTGTTCATCACGTGCAAAGTCGAATAACGTTTATCAAGCCAAGACTTGGCTTCAATAGTATTTTTTTCTTCGCCAAAAGGAATGCTTTATTAAAACACGAAATTCCTTTTTATCCATTTTTTCAAACTAACAAAAGTTGCTTCACTAAAAATTCTATAAATCACATACTAATAGTGCAACAGCTGTCAAATTTATACACGTGTCTTTTGAAGGTTAGGGCTAACTAAAAATCATATGAATTTAATACTTGTAGTGCCATCTATGTGTCAGACTATGAACTTTTCAGCCAATTCTGTTTATACTCCATTATTCTAAACATCTACTTCGTATTATTCAAAATGTCTTCCAAATATTCAATTTTCCTCTGCAGCACATTCTTATCAATATTGGCTCGATTGCCAAAATAATATTCCTGAGGACATTACAATCAATATTGTTATTTTCAGTCAGGGCATTGTGAAAAGCTTTCTCTAACTCTTCTTATTAAATGCTCTTTGATAAACATTTAAGAAGGATAACTCACTATCAAATAAATGCACTGATATTGTGCAAACAAAATGATTGTTTTTAACAATTATCCATTTGTACTGCTTGCAAATATTGAATATTGAATTTGATTTTGCTGTCAAGTTTTTGAAAACTGTTATATACAGATTAAATGTAATTTTTAAGTAGGTTAACTATAAAGTAGTTTATTTTGGGGGAAAATAATTAATTATAATTACATCGCACTGATTTGCAATAAATGTTAGAGGCCTTAAAAGGATTGAAAGCAAACAAATCTGAGTTCTTGTCAATGACTGCTCTAACTGACTAGCAAATCTAACAGAAAATTTCTCTGCTTACACGAGCTATGAGAACGACAAATTTGTAATTCTGAATGTACTACCATTGAGTTAGAAGAGGTGGCTCCTCAAACTGCTACCGTGGAAGTGATCATTATCGGAATAGTTCAGAAGTGACTCATCATTGTAATTAAAATAGAGTGTTTCTATCATTACATAGATGCCAAGTTCCTTAAAATTGTATGTGCATTCTAAAAATCTGAATGATTAGAGGGTTCATACAAAAAATAAATTTTGTAATTTATCTACAACGAAAAGGCATCGATTTTAGAATGAAAAAACAAAAGCAATGCAATTGTTTATAGAATACTTATAAGTCCATAAAAAAAAAAACTAAATAAAGTATGCATGATTGAAATTAATATTGCATAACATATGTTGCCTTAATACTTATAATTTTATACTTAATACAATAACTTTCAAAATTTAAAAAAAAAAATTATAAAATTTGGGATTGTGATATTTATATTAATTGTAATTTAAGAATATTTCACAAAACATCAACAAAATGATGCTTAGTAAATTAAAAGTTTAATTTATCAAGACAAATACGAGAAACATAAAAAAAAAATTTATTCGAATTCAATGTGAACATCTTGAGCTCTCAGAGATGAAGATTTTTTTTTATTAATTTAGTTGGTCGTAAAATTCATTGCTCTATCAAGCCATTTCGTTGAACTAGAAGGTCTGCAAGGGGCAAGTTATATATCTCATTATTTTTCCCTAGACCCTCCTAGACATGCTCCTTCAAGTCAAGAGAAAGTGTTAGCCAATCAACACAATAGCACATACAATATACACACACATATACACAATAGTCTCACACGAAGCTAATTCATCTCCAACTATTCTCTGCGTTCTAGTATTATTGTCATATAGCAGGGGTCTCCAAACTACGGCTCGCGGGCCAAATCCGGCTCTCCGGTGTCATAAATCCGGCCCGCGACAGCGAATAGCTTATTGTTGCTGTAATAAGTTGGATAAAAAAACCCAGAATGATAATAACTCGGTTTTATTGACTTGCTAGGTAAAGCATAATGACAAGCATAATACGCAGAAAATTTAACTTAAGCATAACAACTAACGAAAAATTAAAATAAATCCCACTAATATTATAAATTAGTGAACATCCCGCAGGTACCCTCGGTAGTTATGTTGGGGTAAAGAGTATCGCATATATATGTATATCGATGTTTGGAATATTTATATCCTGAATCAAACATATGATTTTGTCCTGAAAATCCCTCAGGAACGGAAACGCTAAATTAACGGCAAAGAAACCGCGGGGTATTAACTTGTCGTCAAGTGTCACGGTCGTATCGATACACACAATAAAGTAATTGCAGTAAGTGAATCAACGAATTTAGCAATCATATGCTCGCTCGGAGAGCGTACCAGCGACTAGTCTAGAAATTATAGATAATGGCAGAAAAATTAAAACGGTTTTGGCCCTTGATACTTACTGGGTAAACAGTATGGCCCTAAGACTGTAAAAAGTTTGGAGACCCCTGTCCTATAGTATAAAACGGCCAACTGCACCTGCATTAGGAAAAATAACTGAATCACATATTTCCCCTCTTTGTAATCAATAAAACCTATAAATGGGCATCTTGGGACAATATACAGTTCAGCGTGCTCACCCAAAGAGATACCTTCTTACTCGCATACACTTGACCCAACAAATCTCTTTATCATGGATATGGCTGCGATGTTAGCGGATTCCTGGCTTCCACCATGTGTACGTGCCCAACTGAATTTTCAATTCGATGGCGTGGCGTTTTTGAGGGATGTATATTACTGAATGCCTTGAATACAAATATCTCTTGTGAAACTACGTTTGACCTGATCTAGAAGTCAGCTTCTGTTTGTAGTTGATCTGGATACCTTCTAGAGGATATTACAATAGAAGATTTGAGGTGGGTTTGGTAGTGGTTCTGCTAATACTGCAATTAGCTGCAAAGAGCTGTTAATATGAAACTCTTTTAGTTCTAAATCTTTGTAGACTTTATTTTCTAGAAACTGATTTCGGTTCTTAGAAATGCATTCCACACTCTCTGAAATATAGAAGAGTTTACATTCAACTGTCTTGCTACATCTAGGACATACATACTAGTAGGATTGATTCTGACACTCATCAATTCGTCTAATGGGTCGCCATCATAATTTTTTTAGATAAATGGGGTCAAGTACTCATATCGGAAACCTGGCTGTCCTGAAATTTCCATATATTGTTTCTTATCGTAGAAACTGCTGACGGTTTTAAACTTTGCATCAAGTGACGTTAATCTACAACAGCTTCCATATTCTGATGCATCAGTACTTTTTACATATACTATGGTAGGCAAACTTCATGAAAATTTACTTATTTTGACAATTTCACAATTGTAGGATTTTATTTAGGGCAATTTTATCGTCAAGATATAATTTTACATCATTTTTTTAAACTGTAGCTTATTAAAACTGCTTTATTTTAATTAATTTTAAACTGCGAGATATAACACGGTACAAAAATTTAATAGATCGTGAATCTTTGAATATAAATTTTCCATAATCATGTGGGATAATTTTGAGTAAATTACAAGAAATTCACTTTTACTGAAATGGTGCTGATAAAATATACCATTCATCAATTCCATGATGAAAAATAAATAATAAGTCCTTTTATTTACTCAAAATAATTTTATTCTGGATTTTCAAAAGTTTATTTGCCAGTCAAGGCTGTAATTTTTGAATCAGAAATGTCTTAAAACAAGATCTGAAAAATGTTATCAATTGTTCATTGCAGTTTCAGTATTTTTTTGTAAAAGTTACTGGTAGTCATTGATATAGAAATAAATAATTAGTTAGAGAGAGACAAATTTAAGGTGAAAGTATGATCAGCTATTACTTTATAATTGAACTTCTCTAGTTTCTGCAGCATTTATTTTGCTCAAGAAAGAACGGCAATATTCCCTTGCAATGTGCTTTTAGAGGCCCTTTAAATTAAAAAATTGTTCCTCTAATAATTTCCAGTGTGTATATCTTAGCACAAAATGAATCTGCAACGCTTATTTGGCATTTTCGTGAGAAACACTAAAACATTAACCCAGTATAAACTACTCTCATTCTGTTCAACAGATTGTGGTTTGTTTATTTAACTATTGTAAGGATTACTTTCAGTTGAAGAACCAAAGGTAAAAGGAATTTTCCTGGTGAATTTTTTTTAACACATATCTGTTGTTATTTCATTTTTTATTACATTAGTTAAATACTGAACATTTGTCTTACACAGAATGTTTAGTTTGTTGAAATCTCATAACAAGACTTTTGTAGGTCGCGTTTAGTGGAATACTACAAAATCGCTAAATTTAGGTGACCACACTTCATCATCTTATTAATCTAAGTAACAGTCTTGTGATGTTGTAAATCATAGCTTGTTCATTAAAAGTATTACCTCTAATTGTTGTGTTCTAATTACTTATTGTTAATTAATTAACTTTTGACACAACAGCCAATTTAAATTTACAAAAAGAGATAAATGTAAAATTCTGCTTTTGAATTTTAATCATATAATTTGAATTTTTAGACAAATCAAATCTGGAATTTATAATTCACTTAAACAGTATATTAATATTTAATATTTCTGGCAACTTTTTGATTCCTGTAATATGCACTATTTATGACAACTGTTTGATATTATAACTCCTTCTCCCCCAAATTGGACTTATGGTAACTTAGGAAAACAAGTATGTGGTTTTGGTCTATATCTGGGAGATTCTACAATGCAGGTAACATTTCATTTCAAAGAGTATTGTCCCACCAATCCAACTAAAACAATTTACAAGTCACCATTTCCATGCATAAATTGCACGAAAATGATAAATTTAATTTGGGATAATTTTTAAGTCGTTTTCTATTCTATAAAAGTGATCAGACGTAATTAATAGAAAAATGGGGCTAGAAAACCATGCATGAAAACTCAAATCTATCTCCAAAAATGAAATTGATATTGTTTCACGATAGAATATGAAACATAGTTAACCATATTCAACAAAAGAAACAAATTAAAAATGAAATATATAGTAGTGTTTTTGTTAAAAATGCTGCATATGCAGTTATTAATTATCTAAATTCTTATTTTACCCGATTACAATCAGTGAAACATTTATCTATTTATAACAAATCAAGTGAAAATGGTACCTGAAAAGCCATAAATTTAAAATTAAATCCTAATAAAACATAAATAGGAATTTGTAAAGATGTAAGATTTAATTTATAAGAAAAAATGCAAGCTTCAATTTATAAGAAAGGTGTTGACATTTTAAGCAAATTTGCTGTTATCAAATATCAAAAAAAAATTATTTTATACTGGAAATGTCTTTTGAACCAAATAATGCAAATCTTGTAAAACATTTAAAAACAAGTTAACACATAGATAATAAGTTCAAATTAATTCATTTAATTAGAAATGTTAATATGAAGAAGAAAATATTTTTGATATTTCATGATCGAAAAAATTCCGCTCTGATAATTTAATTTTCTTGGATCATCTTTCACAATTCAATTTAATGTAATAGAATTACATTTAATTTTACTTTTTCATCATTAAATTGCACTCAACTATTTTTGTTATTTTATGATCGAAAAATTTCTGCTCTGATAATTAATTATCTTACATCATTTTCACAATTAATTTTAATGTAATAGAATTTGTAGCAACTTTCTATCATTTTGTAACACAATATTATCATGGATTAATATCGATAATTATACAAAAAACTCTGAACCTATCATTAGAGCTACTAATTAAAAAAAACTTATCCAGAAATAAAGGAAAATTGCATTAATACGAAATTAAAAAAAAAAAACGTCTGTTTTAACTAAATAAGATTTGTTTTAATTATTTATATAGTTATTTTGTGATAAGTATATTTATATGATAGTCTTTAATAGGTTGCATATACATTTGTTTACCATACAAATTTTATATCTTCATGCACTGCATTTATTAAATTTCACTCAAAATGTAATTGAATTGGAGTTTTTGTACCTTGTTATATCTCCCTACAATTTCAAACACTTAAAATTATTTTGCTTTTGCTCTTCAGTTGTTGAGAGAAAAATTCTTAAATAAAACATATTTAAAGTTTTTATTTATAATAACTATCAAAATCTTTTAATAAATTTTTATTTAAATATTTATTTTCTCATAACTCTAATAATACTACAAAGTTCACAAATTTTATAAACTTCTTTACTAGATTATTTGCTTCTCTACAAAATCATTAAGAGTACAAACTGTTCCAAAAAAGATTTTATGTACATATTATAGATTTATTTAATTTAATTTTTATTCCAAGAATAAATCATCACTTCATCTTAAAGAATATATCTCACATCTATCTCAATATCATCAATCTCACATCTTCATAGATATATGTAAAATATATTTTACTTCATATAACAAATGGAGCAATTTTCTGGTTTGTATTAAATTTCTAATGGATTTAAACTGTTGCTACGAAATTCCCAAATAAGTACACAATTGTTTATTTTTTAGGTTATAATTTTTATAAGCATTTATTGTTTTACCAGGTGGGCTGAAAAGTTCACTTGCATAGAAAAATGCTTTTATGATAGAATTTTTATTTTTATTATTCAATATAGTTGCCTTCGAGGGTGATACAACAATTATAGTTGTCATACAATTTCCACTTTGAACAGAGCTTTCGCATATCAAATATTCATTCACGATATGTCCTTTGATATCTTTAGGGTCTCGTCTATCTCCATCAACTTCACTTTACGGTTATCAGAAATTATTTTTTGTGGACGTTTTTGATGTTTTCGTCGGTAACAACCTCTTTGGGGTGTCCACTGCGTGCATTCTGCCTCCTTTAAATTTAGCAAACCACTTCTCTACGGTTGATTTTCCTGGTGCAAAGTCCGAATAATGTTTATCAAGCCAAGCCTGGGCTTCAATAGTATTTTTTTCGCCAAAAGCAATGCTTTATTAATTCCACGAAATTCCTTTTTATCCATTTTTTCCAACTAACAAAAGTTTGCTTCACAAAAAATACTTTATAACTCACCATACTAATAGTGCAACAGCTGTCAAATTTATACACGTCTTTTGAAGGTTAGGGCTAACTAAAAATCATATGGATTTAATACTAGTAGCGCCATCTATGTGTCAGCATATGAACGTTTCAGCCCAGATGCTAATAGTTTGATATTTTTATTTACTCTTTGTTGCGTAAAAATATAAATAGGCATATCATGCAAGAAGAAACGTGATTATGGCGAAATAACTCGGCGACTTCGGCGTTTTGTTGCCTATCAAACCTTGTATGCTAATGGCGATGACATTAAGGGAGAGAGATATTAGCAACAAGAGTCAAACCAGAGAAATGCTTCGCATGTTGTTCCATATTTCTTATGATTCAGAACGCCATAAAAGGTTTCACGGAGAAATTGATGTTTTTTTTTTTTTCAATAAATTTAATTTTTTATTTTTGTTTCTATTGGCAATTGAACGAAAACTGGTCTGTACCTCTTTTTCTTGTTTGTAGCAGTTGATCATTTTGTTTTCGAGCTAATGAAATTCCGATTTTTAAAGTAATCGGTTTTTAATTTGATTTACATAAAATAAGCAAGCTGAAGTTAAAATTAATTGTACTTAAACAATATGACATTAATTGTATTTCAAAAATGATGTTAATCAATATTTATATCTGCTATACGTTTAGATTTATTTCAGTTGAGATTTATGCCTTGTCAATTGCTACTGAATTGTAAAATATGTAGACTATTTACATCCTGTTACTAGACATCGTTTGAGGCATCGTTGACAGAATCTCAGGAGTTGCAATGATTAAGAAGTTCAATTTTGTTAGTGCTATAGCTTTTATTAAATTATTGACGTATGTAAGTCCATATATCTTATTGACTAGGTCGAATAATTAAAAGACTCTTGCATTTGTTACCTTGATAGGCATATGATGATGTTAAATCAAAAAATAATTGATGAAACATCCCTTTTAGATTTTATATTTAATTTAATTTTATTCATTATTTATTATTCATTTATTTATTCTATTTAATACACACATACACTCTAAATATTGCATCAACGTTTTAATGTTCTTTTGAAAAAAATAACTGTTATGAGTATATTACAAATGATTAAAATCCCCACCCAAAAAAAAAAGACTTTCCACCAGGATTCTCATGTTCCAAATGAGATCCTTTATGTTAAAATGATAGGAAGAGATGGAGTCAGTTACTGCCTTCCAAAAAAAGACACTCTGAGATAAGCACAGTAGTGCTTATAGTACATGTGAAAAAAAACAATATCTGACAATATGATTGCTGTTTCATCAGACAAGTTCATGCACATTGTCACAACTTTTTATCGGTCTATGTCCCTGAAAATATTTTACTTCCGAGCTATTAAATATTTCTATAACTTTCTTTTATTAGTTTAAGAATATGCTATAAATCATTTTATCTACTTTAAGCTACTATCCATTGGCATGCATTCTGATAGTAATTCCAATACTTCTTGTCATACTATTCTATAATATTTAGTTATATTTCGTAATGGGATACACTAAAAGCATGTTTAAAAACTTCTCCTTAATAATGTTATGCTTTTATCTTGTTACTTAATCTTCTGGAAAACCAAATTTGTGAGTCATATAACTTCTCATTTCACTAAGATATAGTTCTTTTACTATTACCGATTTTGATTCATGTAGCTTCAGAGTTATTACTTTGAATCTTATATTGGAAGTTGAGGACTCTTCTTTTTACCCACAACTCCTAATTTAATACTTTACGGATTTTCTTTTCCATAATAATCTTGCTATAAAGAATTTTCTATAAAATATAAATATCAAAATAGTCAGTTGAATTTTCAGTAAGTGGTATTTCATCATACACTTTTTATTTATTTACTAAATTTCATGGCTTTTGATTAGAAGATGAAGGTTCCACTCGAATTTATCTCAATATAATATTACATATAGATGCTATTATTATTATTCAAATTACCAAGTCTTTTTAAACATCCATTTCTAAACTTCCGCCATCTCGATTATCTGTATGATCGGCTTTTCTACGTATATAATATTTCAATATCGTAATTATTAATGAAGTGTTGAGAAGATAATGTTAATTAATGTAATAATCTAAGCAAAATTTTCACGCTAAATAATTTAGTTCGTAAAAGAGTAGATCAATTCTTGTATTATACGTGTATTATTTTATACAATGAGCAATAAATGACTTAATATTTAAAGATCGAGGTCGCTATAAATTTATCGATACAAAGTATTTATAAATTAAACAAATAAATATTGGATTGTTACAGTGTTTGAGAAAAATAAATAAATCTATAAGAGAATTTGTGAAAATAAAACATAAATATTACCAAAATTGTATCATTAAAGGTATGCATCATTAAGTGAGCTTAAGATCATTTGTAAAGCATTACATAAAAATTAAATCAATATTTCAGGTTCACTAATATTGATAAACTGTTTTGATATTTTTCTTTTCAATTTATGAATTATGAATTAAAATAATTCATGACAAATATGCATATTATGAGATTTTCATATTGAATCTTGATTAAATATTCATTAATAATATTAATATTTTGAAAAAAAATTATAATTTGTGAGTGAATGAAGAATTCAATGATACGCCTGTCAAATTTCATTTGTCGTAACATAGTATCTAATGTATCGATATATAGATATATGGTATAAATTAGATATGAATATACCTTTCCTAATATTTAACTTTTCTATCTTAGTCGTTATTGTAAAAGCAATTCAAACTGTTATTTTTGCATGTTTAATATTTGATGAAATTTTTTTTAATAAGCTAAAAATACAAAAATTTAGCAAGTTCATTTTTAAAAAGTTCTTACAAAATTTGAAATTAATTTACAAAATTACAAAATTTTGTGATTCAAAAATGTTGTTTGAAATGGCAGAAAAATTTTTAAAAAGAATTTTTGTCAATGTTCAGTATGCTCATAGTAATTTGATAATTCCTTGCCCATTATTGTGTGATTTTAAGATAAAAGTGATAGTACACATAGAAATACCATTTATATTATATTATGTTATATATATAACACTCAAAGAGCCAAAACATTATGACCACCTGTCAATAGTTGACCCACCTTTGGCGCGCAACACAGCTTACCCGCCTTATGGATTAATACCACCATAATAGTTAAATGCCACTTCCACCTGATACGTGCCTTCCACGTCATCCGAGGAATAGAAGTTCATTGCAAAATATAAGGGTGGTCATATGTTTTGGCACTTGAGTGTATTTATATATATATAATATATAAATATAATAAGTGGATATGTACCACACGTATAAAGAGATAACAGGATCGTAAAGCGTTGCAGGGGGCATTGTTACTCCGCGTCGTGGCTTATCTTCAAGAAACACGCGCCCTTGCAAAAGTAGTTCTTATGGTTATTTTGTCTATTATATATATATATAAATATAATAAGGATGCCAAAAATTCAGTTTCAAATATCCTACCAGACGTTTCGATTCAAATCTTATAGAATTACATTTCAAAGACCAAAGCTCAAGGAATATTTTCAGGAAGTATATTTATAAATGTAAAATATTTGATTTGAGCAGTTAACAAGGGAAAAAATAACTCTTTAGACACTGGTTAGATTTAAATCTCCCAAAATTAGTCAATAATAATAATAATAATATACACATTAATAATTAATGATATAAATGAAGTGTTGTTTATTAGATTTTAGATTTAAGGGTTTCACATAGTTTTAAATCAAAATAGCTAAGTATTAAATATTATAGAATAGAATAAACGTATACTTGTTTAGTAGCGTGTGATACATTTGTTAAATACAGGTAGTATTATTAATACATAAAATTTTAAGTTTCATTAATTTAAACCAAATAACACTTATCTTCCATTTATGCCTTCATTTATGAATATTTAAAAGATTTATAAATAAGCTTATTCGCTTAATGGAATTAATGTACCGTAGTAAAAAACACCTCCAGCAGCCTTCCTATAGTGCTTAACAAGATGTCCTAAGGAGTCCATGGTTCACAAGGTCCTAGTGGGGCATTCACTCAAGATCAAATCTCATTTTTAAGCATGGTGGTAAAAAGAACGTGTTGCATCATAATAGACAGATATTACCAAAAAAATATCAGCAAAATGTTTATCATTAAAATGAAAAATTTTACCATTATAGAGATTCTACAAATAATTCGCAATTCATTTTATTAAATATTTTAAGAATCAATATGTTCTAAGAAATACAGATATTAAATTAGTCCCCAAATTAGATTAATTTGACGTGTAATTCTTTTTTATTGTAAAAAATTTTGAATGTCCTAGTTCGAAAAGCTCATATTATATTCTGTCTTCCAATCCTTTTCTAACTACTAAGCCACTACAGCTTAAACAGGATTAAATTGTTAAAAGCAAAGACCAGAACAAGTCATTAAAATTTCCCCCGATTAACAAAATTGATGGAAAAACTTCTTGCTTAACATGCACCATGTAATTAAAGGGAGAATTAAGGGATATTAATTTCTTTAGGTGTCGAATGAAAAAGCAATTAAGGGGAAATATATAATTTTCCCTGTCACCACGAGTGCATCACTCGATTCTCATTGGAAGACACTGTATAAGCTTAATGGAGGAGAATAGGAGACAATTTAATTGATGTAAGAGACAAGCAAAGACGTCTTTTCATGGGAATTGAATTTCAAGGAGCCGGTCCTGATTAGAAACTGACTAAAGTGCTTAGACGCTTTACTCCGGAAGGTTTTTCGAAAAGAATAGTTGGAAAATCCCCAGAGTTTCTAAAGGACTTGATAATTGAAGGAAAATCCGACAAATATCCCTGAAGGCTTAAAACGGAAGCTTGAATCATTATCAATTAAAATGAAAAAATTGTTATTGTCAAAACTTTTGCTCTTGTGTAGGATCAATCTCATTAAAAGTTCCAGGTACTGTAATGAAATAGGTTTCATCATTTTATGTAAATGCGCGATCGAAGTATAAGCCTTTCCATTTTGGAAGCAAAATGGAAATATTTTTCAAGTAATGAGTTTTAGGATAATTTTGAAACGTTTGCAATAATGAGGCTGCGACTTAGAAAACAATTTTATCTAAATACATGTATTGAACAGTTTGTGAAAGACTGCTTTTTACTTGCATTTTCGATGTTATGAGATACTATAATAACGAGTTTAAGCGCTTTAGCTTTTAAACTTGCTAACATGAATCCGAGAAACTTTGATCGTTGAAGCAAAAGGTAAAATATATAAACTATTTCTAGTGTCTCGTTTTCAGAAAAAGTAAAAGCAAATGAATTAAAAGTAAAAATGTATTTACATTTAAAAAAGAAATATATAAAAAGTATTGTTAAAATAGATAAAAATTTATTATAAAAATTTATACCAAAATTGTTATTTTTTAAAAGAAAGTAAAGTTAGCACTCAAGTGAGTAAATAGAGAAGTTAACGTCTTTTTCATATGGTCTTGTGCTCTTATACCATAATCCAGATAGTCGTAATCTCAACAACAGTTAACCTTTCCACAATCAGTTATCGAAACAAACCTTTACACACAACTCCGACAATCAGATATTCAGTAAGACGTCAGCAACCTCCCAAGCTATTATCAATATGATTGTTAATAAATTGGAATGATATCTTTTTTTGAATTGATGATACTTTTTACTGCATATTATCATTCCTATGTATAGCTTTGTCTAAATTTTGATGGACTCAGACATATTTTGATATCTTGAGTAAAATAAAGATTATCCAAAAATGAATTTATAGCTTAGATTCTAATATTGGAGATACAAGATTTAGCAATACAAATGTTTTGACAGCATGATTAAAAAACTTCCAGATGAATTTGATATTGTAATATAACAAACAATATTCGAAATTTTCACCTATAGATCTCTCAGTAAAAATTATTACAATCTTTTTTCATCAAAAATACTCTTATAATTTGACTCATCAGTGTATCCTTTTCCTTTTGACTCTCCCAATCGTTCAATTCTAACTAAATGATCAAATATAAAAAATATTTTTATTTAATTCACATCTCTTTCAATAACTTCATCAGATTTTTGTGGACATAGGGACAAAATGTTCTTATTAATTTAAGTTGTAAAATACTGATCTCGTTAAAACCCCTTCTAGTGTATTTTTATATACTCTTGTTTGAATGTCACAAGCTCTGAATTTTCCATCTTCTCTTGAAGAATTCAAACATAAATTAAAATTATTGTAAGAAAGCTTAAATTATATTACTTTCATTGATATCTTGAGATATTTTTCATTTAATTTTTTTTTTTTCCAAACAGAATAAAATATTAAAAAACAAAACAAAACGTTGGGTCGTAATAACAAGCCAAATGCGTGTACTTGAGTATATTTGTTATCCCATTCAAATTACTATATTGGATATAGATTTGATGAAAATCAAACTAAAACCTTTTTCATTTTTCATACTTTTTATCATTCATTTCTATGTAAATTGCCAATTTTATATAATCTGTTCCCCAGTTTTTTACCTGTTTTATAATACTTTATCAACTATTTTTAATACACCAACTAATTGCAGAACGTCTTAAAAATAATGAAAAAGGTATAAAAATTAATATAAATGTCCCATTTTTTCTTCAATTGAGATTTATTTATCTTAATTCTATTGTCATTTTTAATTTGACTAATTTGTAATGTATTAGTTAGATGTTTTAGATTGAGGGATTTGTAATGTAGATTCTTCATTTTTTCCAATTGTAGATTTCCATTTCTCTCTCTGTCTATAACTAAAATAGATTTACTATAATAATTCATTTTATTATATTTATCATAGTTTAATCTTTTAATAATCTATTTAATAATACAACTACCTGAATACATCTTTTAGACATGCAAATTTGTGTTTGCAAGAGTTCATATAAAGAATTAAATTTTGTTTCCACTTCTTACATTATAACAGGTAGAGAGGAAAATTCGTAGGCTGACAATAATGGCGCTACTAGTATTAAATCCATGTGATTTTTAGTTAGCCCCTAACCTTCAAAACACGTGTATAAATTTGACAGCTGTTGCACTAGTTAGTATGTGAGTTATATTTTTAGTGAAGCAACTTTTGTTAGTTGGAAAAAAATGGATAAAAGGAATTTCGTGGAGTTAATAAAAGCATTGCTTTTGGCGGAAAAAAAACTATTGAAGCCTAGGTTTGGCTTACAAACATTATTCGGGCTTTGCACCAGGAAAATCAACCGTAGAGAAGTGGTTTGCGCTAAATTTAAACGAGGCGGATGAGCACCGAGGACGATGACCCAGTGGACGCCCCAAAGAGGCTATTACAGACGAAAACATCAAAAACGCACAAAATAATTTCTGATAACCGTAAAGTGGGAAGTTGATTGAGATAGACGGAGACCTAAAGATATCAAAGGACATATCGTGAATGAATATTTGGATATGCGAAAGCTTTGTTCAAAGTGGGTGCCGCGCGAGCTCACAATCGACCCAAAACAACAACGAATTGATGATTCTAAGCAGTGTTTGGAGCTGTTCAATCGTAATAAACCGAATTTTGCGTCGATATGTGACAATGGATGAAACATGGCTCCATCATTTCACACCGGTTTTCGGAAGTCCAATCGACAGTCAGCCGAGTGGACTTTTGCACGTGACGAACACTAAAAAAATGCTATAATTTCACTAAAAATGCTATAACTTCCCTAAAAATGCTATACCTCACATACTAATAGTGCAACATCTGTCAAATTTATACACATGTCTTTTGAAGGTTAGGGCTTACTAAAATCATATGGATTTGATACTAGTAGCGCCATCTATGTTTCACCCTATGAACCTTTCAGTCCACCTGTTATTTAACCTGTTTTCTAGTATTCAGAGATTTAAGGGATTGTTTCAGCTTTATTTTATAACTAATTTCATCGTGTAATTCAGATTTTTTCATAGCATTACCCTTAATTCTCTTATAATGATTGCATGGTCTTTTGCTTTATTTATAATTTCATCAAGTTCTTCATCTTTGCCATTTACTGTTTCAGATGGTAAAGAATTCTTTTAATCATAGATGTATCTTAATTTTTTATAGAAAGTTAATCGCATAATTCCGTCAGCTAGATCAAGCATTAAACCAACATCTGAAGAATAATCTAATTTTTTAATTCTGGATGATTCTTGATGAGGAATTAAAGACAAATTTTCTGTTAACTGTTATAAAAACGTTAATTCGCTCTTTTCTACTTACATCCTTTTTCTATTTTATCTAATGGATTTATGAAATTCCTTTAAAAACTTTTTCAACATCTATTCTGAAATAATACATTAATATCTCATTCAAATTTCTCTTTTTCTCTTCACCAAAATTTACTAACTTCATTATTTTTAATTATTGTTTTTGTTTTATATCAAAATTTATTCTTAAAAAATAATTTCTTGCAAAAGTATAAAATTATTGCCTTATATGAAATTTACTTTTAATTATATTTATTTTTATTCAAATTTAAATAATTCATTACTTAATTTATTTTTATTAAAATTTATTTTAAATAAACGTTTGAAATAAATATTAAAATAAAACAATAGCAATACCAAACAACAAAATAATTTGAAAAAGTTTCTTTTAAAAATAAATCTGATAAATTTTATATATCTGATTTAATTTTGTATACATCAGTTTTAAATAGTTAGAAAAATCTGGTAAACTTTCTGTTTGTCTTAAAATTAACATATGAAAGGGGATAAGAAATTGAAAAAAATTAATAATAAATAAAATTTAAATTGCATTTAACATGTTAAAAAAACAAATAAGTATTTTTAGCATAGGGAAATCATTGTTTACCACTTACATCCTGAACAACATCAATGCTTATATCATAAACAACATCGGCAATGATGTTGCATAAATAATGGACGATTAATCTGCCTCTCCGTATTTATGATGTATGTAATAAAATTTCACTAGTTAAATACAAGACAGATAAAAAAAATAATTTGTGTTGTTAATTGTTGCTGTTATTATTTTAATTTGAGTTTTCGCTTATGTGATTGTACAATATTGCTTAAAAATCTTCATATATATATATATATATATACATACTGATATGAAAATTTATAATTTCGGACAATTTTGTATAATTGTCTTTGTATATAAATTCCAAACGTCGTTTTTAAAATCAATATCATAATGCAAATCAAAACGTTATATATTTTTTTTTTCAATTCATTTTTGCTCCACGTTTTGAAATAAAAAAAAAAAATTCATTATTCAAAAGTCATTTTCAAAAAAATGGTAAGGTATAAAGAGATGAAATGAGTTCTTTGCAAATTAGAAAAAAATCTTGAAAAGATTTAAAAAAATCTTTGAGAGCATTTCTGGATTAACGAATTAATTAATATGATAATGACTCTTGTCAATGAAAACTGAAATTCCATTTTCTTTAAAATACAGAGTACTACCTATACTCTATGTATAATTTTATCCCAAGTTATTGTATTAATTTGTGCCTAAATTCATATATAATAAGATTTGCTTTATCAATAAAATGCGGGTAGCAGGAAAAAATTTAATTAGTTATGGTAATATGATCAAATTATATCATTGCATTTTCAATTTTATTTAAAATCGCTTTGTAATTTTTTTTTTTTCAGATCATAAATCGAAATTCTAATATTTTTAAAATTACTTCCACTCTATTGAGATTCCAGCATCATTTTTTTTTTTTAAACAACTTCATCAGATCTGTTATAAGGTAATCATATCTGAAATAATTTATTTTGCATAATTTAAAGGCAAAAATTAAATACGAATTTTAAACTAATTAATAAAAAATATCCTTCAAAAAAGTGAAGAGAAGCAATTCATTTCTCGAATAATTCAAGATTTAAATTATGTACCTAAATAGCTTCGTATTTTTAATGGGATATTTAAAAATATATCAACTCATTCGTAATATTTTATATGTTTCTATATTTAAAAACTAATAGTATTTTAAATTAAAAATTAATTAAATTAAATCTGCGTATCAAATTTTTTCCTTATAAAAAAAGAGAATATCTTCTTGTATAATAATTTGTGTGTTTCTTTTTATCAAATATTTTAAATAAATAATCTCGTTTCTAGTATAAACTTCTGATTATCAGAATTAATATAGTCAACCTCGGATACACCAGATTTATGTAACTAGTCAATATATAAAGAGTGAAATATAACTGTATGCATAGTTTATTAATTTCTATGGTACTGCATGCACTGATAGTTAGGGATTGCAATATCGGACTAAAAGTTCAATACCGGTATTCGGTATTTTTAGATCTTAATACCGGCATACCGGTTTTAATACCGGTAGTAGAAATTTTAGAAAAGAAAAGAAAACACAGGTGTTTTTGTTTTATTTGCCAGTTTTATTAGAGAATGTAAATATCACAAACAAATTTTTAACTTATAAATTACAACAGTATATAAAGAATCACAAAAAGAGTAAAGGAACATCTTATTTATTTAAATCACAAAAGTGTAAATATCACTCGTCAGTCTGTGGTACTATTACAAATTCCTGAAATGGGATCTTAAAAAACCTAATGCATCAATTGTAAATTATCATTAAGCCTGGAACATAATTTTGTGCAAAAATGACCAGCTGTCGAAAACGCTCTTTCAGCATCTACGCTAGATGGTGGTACTGTTAGCAATGCGCGATATACTTTTTCCAAGTATTTACCTCTAAATCCCTCATCTTCAAATAAATCTATTTCCCGTCGGATTATTTTGGATATAGCTGATTTCTGTATTGTATTTTTGGTTCGCTGAAATTTTTCAGTTATCGCTAATTCTAATTTTTTGTTCAAGAGACAATTTCTTTTCACTATCGACATTAGTGTCAGTATAAACTTCGATAACTGTACCGAATTCTTCTGAATGTGAATAGATTCCGAATTCTGAATAAGAATTCACAGATAAGAATAAGAATTTCACAAATAAGAATTCACAGATAAAATTCTAAATTTCTAGTAAATACCGAAAAACCAGTATTTAAACTTGGGAATACCGGTATTACATGACTATACAAATGGCTCAAGATACCGGTATTCGGTATCCCGTATATCGGTATTACAATCCCTACTTACAGTCCTTATGATGTACATATACTCCCTAAGGGTTCTTAATTAAGGAATTAAATTATTCATTTGAAAAAGTAGTTGTTACTTTTTATTTACAGGATGAAAGACTTTCTTTATACATTGTATAAGCGTCATGAAAATTGTAAGTGTGATTCTGTCTTGTTGCTCAATATATTAAATGGTTTTTCTACTGAATTAAAACCATCTTTTATGTCATTTCCCCCTGACAATCACTTTAATTATCCCTGCTTTATTGTTAACGGTGTTCAACCATTTATACAAGTATATCTGTAATTTCTTACTGCTCATCTGCTAATTTTACAGTTAAAATTACTTTCTAAATGCACACCCCTCTTTTCAAGTCGGAAAGATGAGACTTCCTTGTTGATATTCCCTTTCAAATGAGCATGCGCTGCTTAATACTGAAAAGGAAGATTAAAGAGATTTCATAAAAATAGTTTTTGATAGAATGAGAAGAAAAACAAACATAAAAGGTATTTTTGTTCAGTTTTAATATCTGCAGCGGATATTATGAACTGAGTTAAAACAGAAACTTTTTGTTTAGCAGACCTCCGATAATTGAAAATATTTATCATTTTATATTGTTTAAAAAAATTTCATAGTTTAAAATTTAACTTGTATAATTTTATAATCTAACTCATTACTTTTTTTCATACAATTAAATGTTTTGGATATTTTTTTATACATAAATCGAATAAATATTAGCTATATTTTATGCTGTCTTTATAAGATAAGTGTGTTTTCTGATATCTTAACTTACATTTAAATAAAAATTTATTTTCAAACTCATGCTCTATACATTGAAAAAAAGAGAATTCAAATAAAAACTTATACCAATATAATTTAATTTTGTGATAAAATTCTAATTACAAATTATCAAAGAGCCTTAATGTATTCCTTTAAATATTTCCATTATCGAAGAGCCTTAATGTATTCCTTTAAATATTTCAAGTTAAAATTTTTAAGAGGATATAGTTAACAGATGGGCTGAAAAGTTCATAGGCTGACACATAGATGGCGCTACTGGTATTACTATTAAATCCATATGTTTTTAGTTAGCCGTAACCTTCAAAAGACACTTGTATAAATTTGACAGCTGTTGCACTATTAGTATGTGAGTTATAGCATTTTTAATGAAGCACCTTTTGTTAGTTTTGAAAAAATGGATAAAAAGGAATTTCGTGTGTTAATAAAGCATTGCTTTTTTGTCGAAAAAAATTCTATTGAAGCCAAGGCTTGGCTTGATAAACATTATTCGGACTTTGCACCAGGAAAATCAACCGTAGAGAAGTGGTTTGCTAAATTTAAACGAGGTGAAATGAGCAGTGGATGCCCCAAAGAGGCTGTTATCGACGAAAACGTAAAAAAGTCCACAAAATAATTTCTGATAACCGTAAAGTGAAGTTTATTGAGATAGCTGAGACCTAAAGATATCAAAGGAACGTGTTGGACATATCGTGAATGAATATTTGGATATGCGAAAGCTCTGTTCAAAGTGGGTGCCGCACAGAGCTCACAATCGACCAAAAACAACAACGAATTGATGATTCTAAGCAGTGTTTGGAGCTGTTCTATCGTAATAAGCCCGAATTTTTGAGTCGATATGTGACAATGGATGAAACATGGCTCCATCCGTGATAAACAGGAATAAATATAATTCTAATAAATTAATATAATTTTTATTTACATTATTTAAAAATCAATTGAATTGTGTGATAAAATAAAAAATCATAACTGATCTTTAATGCAAAACAATTTTAATGCAAACTTATTTAACCATCAAATACCTCTCATAATTAAAAATGGAATGGAAATAACTGTGCAAAACTAAAGAGAAAAACCATAGAAGTTGTGCAATTGTAAGAATTGTGGAACAAAAAGAAACAAAACATGTACTTAATTTATTAACTATTTTTTTTGTTAAACAGTTAGTAAGCAATGACGCAAATTTATCAGAAAAATTGTGAAAGATTTATAGTAAGAAATATATAACAAATGATTTAAGAAAGATATTTAATTCATTAATTACATATGTTATCTTAACAAAAAAGGTAGATAGTTAAAAAAACTGCCAAGAATAAGAAGATAGTAAAGAAATTCATAATAAAGGAAAATGTTCTCGAGTTATGTTCTGTTACATTATCTCTCTTTGCCGATAGAGATGAAAGATTCCGATTTAATATTCGCGAGACTTTTTAGATTGTGCCCGCTTGACTATTAATTCCATTTGAACGATTTCAATGCTATCTCTCTCATATTAAATCGATTCTCAGAAAGATTAAAGTGAAGCATTTCTTACTATCGATTCCGTGTCCTGTTCTCCCCATTTCCTTGAGGGATGGATATGGGCGGTACCCTCGTTGTCATGTTATTAAATCCACATATCCTCCACAATTGGGGGGAACTTTCAAATGAATACCCAATTCGAAAATTTTCCCCTTTTTGTACTTCTTTTTCGGAACATGCCCTTGCTCCCTTTTTTGTTTCCTGACAGAATAGATGGAGACCACTCTTGGGGTATCACTCTTGTACGTGAGGTACAGTAATATAAAGGAGAACACGTCTGGGATAAACACTTTTCTTGAAATAGATTCGGTGGATACCGTAGAAATGCCAGGAGCACTCTAGGAAAATGGGTTTCGAGAAGGGTAGAGGTGGATAAAATATGGAGGTGTTTGGGAAGCATTTTTATAAATGAAGGTTGTAGCAGAACTGGTTTGAGGATGTAGTTATTCTTCAACATTTAAGATCAATCTATTAAACGTATAATCGAGTTCAATAACTTTGCTTTCAATTTCTAATGGATTGGTTGTCTTGTAACTAATATATTTTTCTTATACAAGACACTTAAATTTACAATTTACATCATTTTATCTAGATATGGTGATTTGAAACATGGTTTAATCAGAAGGCCCAAGGTATCATCTATAATATTATCCATAAGAAAAATATGTATTGTATTCTTAATTTTTTTCTTAATGTTACTAAATATAGGACGTACATGTCTGTGATTAACTCTTTTCTTGAAATAGATTTACTGAATATCGCAGATATTCTAGCAATATTCAATATTTATAAAATACAAATACTCAATATTTAAGATCAATTTATTGAATATCATAAATCTACTTTCAATTACTAATGGATTGGTTGTTCTGTAACTAATATATCGTTCTTATACCAGACACTTAAATCGATAAATAACATCATTTTATCTAGATATGGTGAATTCAAACATAGTTTAATAATAAGAACTAAGCATCCTCTATTATATTATCCATAAGAAAAAGAAAATTATATATAGTCTTCCTAAGTTTTTTAAATGCTACTAAATATATGTAGTACATGTCTGGGACAAAAAAGCTTTTCTTGAAAATAGATTCGTTGAATACCGTAGGCATTTTAGCAATATTCAATATTTATTGAATTCATATAATCAGTATTTAAAGTAGTATTCATATACTACTTTAAACTATACTACTACTACTACTTTTCATATATATGAATTCATATAATCAGTATTTCAGTAGTTAATTTATTCAACGGAAAATCGAATATCTCAAATCATCTTTCAATTAATACTATACTGGTACCTTTCTCATAACAGACTCTTGAATTAACAATTAACTCCATTTTATCCAGTTATGGTGAATTATAAGAAGTCCGGGTTTAATCAGTGGATCTCGTAATCTCTTTTTATCTATAATCCATCAGAAGAAGAAAAAAAAAAGGAGAAAAAGGTAGCTTGCCTTCAACTAAATGTATCATACTGAAGACCACAAATAAGATAATAGTACATTTGTTGTTTCTTGCTAGCGTGTGGAAAAATTGACTATATAAATGATGTAGAAAATTAAAATATATATAACTTGATTCAGTAGTTATCATTTGGGGAAATTTTTTATAATTCTGAAAAGGAAATTGGATTGCCTTAAAATTATACATTCGTTATATAATACAGTTGACGGCAAATAAATTTTATAAATATAAAACTAAAAAACATCAAATAATTATTTTCTTATTCAGGGGAACTATTAAAATATTCTGGGGTAAAAAAAAAAATTGTGTCAATTTCTTCTCCGTTGATCAATTTCGTCATTATTTTGTTTTTAGAATTTTCCCACGTATTTATTTTGAATCGTTTTTATTTATGTTATATTTTAATGTGATTACAGCTTAGTAGTATGCAATTAACAAAAGAAGATCTGGGTGAAATTTTCAGTAATTATTTTTACAAAGAAATATTGCACTAAGTAATTTTTTATTTTCTTAATATAATAATCATTTGGAAAAAGGATTCATATTAAATAATGTTTTTTTTATTGTAAAACACTTGATTTTAAATCATTGGCTCCAATAGAGATTGGCCCATAAAGATAATAGAAAACAGTAACACATAAACAGTAACATAGCAAATGATCGTTGTCCATCTCAGAGATCTGGTGCACCAAGTACACAACTCCTATACATATCAATGCTGTGTAGATGTTAAGCAAGACAATCATGTCCATTCTCCAGGCGGAAGGCCGCTGCTGCAATGGATGTGGGGAGTCGACGGATTTTACAAATCGAGTCCCTGCACTTCTTTTTTTCTCATTCAAAAATAGTAGAACCAATCGATGTAAAATGCGAGATAATTTGCTTAATGTTAAAATTTATTATTATATTTTCAATAAAAAATCTTTTCTTCAAATAACTACATTTATTGCTATGAAAATGACTTTATATCATTAATGCGATTTTAGTTTAGCATTTAATTAGCCCAAATTTAAAGCATTTGCACTTTTCAGATTCCTGCCGGGGCATAATTATTTGGCCAATTACCTTTTTCGAATGAAAATATTTGAAAACCAAAATGCATGCTCTGCAATCTGGAAGAGGACATGGATTCATTTAATTTGCCTGTCTGCCCTGCATTTGTTTCCTCTTCCGTCCATGGTGTTAGAGGCTAGGGCTCTTTTGGGCCAAACATGTTACTATATGATTTCTTTTGTTTCTCGTTGTTATTGTTGTTGTTATGTTCCTTAAGTTCTTTTTATTATTATTTATATTTTTTTTTTTTTACTTATTGTAGCCTGCCATTGGAAATAAAAAAAAGAATAAGCATTTATTTTTGCAAAAATAGTTTTTATAAAATTACCTCTGAAATATCGTTTATTTTTAATTTTCAGATTATTACAACCCAAATTATATTTCTCGTAAAATCGTAATATTAGGACATGTACCACAACAACATTCTCTTATTCAATAAGATGAATTTGATTTTTACCTATAAATAAAGAATAATAATTCACTTTCAATCTATTCAAATAAATAAATAACTCAGATACGATCATGAAAGGCAATAACCAGAAAATGGAACAATGAATTTCTTGTCAGATAAACAAATTTTTGAACTTCAACAACAAAGTTATTTTATTATGAACTATATAAACTTTATTTTAAATATTTATTTCCTCCATTCACGTAGATTATAGCCTGCCTCAAAACATTGTCAATTTCAAACACGAAAAAGGGAAGGAATTACCGAAAAATTCAACCAACATTTTTTTTTTTTGTAGGGAAAAAAAATAACGTTTTGAGACTAATAGAGAGAAAATATATTGTGCAAGAACCCTTAAAAAGATTTATTTTCATTTCGGCATCAAACGTTGCTTTTATGTCCAATATAATAATGCGAATGCAGTGGGAAATATCCCTCCTTCTTCTAGCAAATCCTCACGCGCCATGAGAAAAGAGGCGAATGGAAGAAGAAAAGAAGCAGATGCGACGGGTTTTACATCCCAATCGGCGTCTAAAAAAGAATGCTTAGAGCCCCTTTCACAATAGGCTTTTATTGAATATTGAATGGTGAAGAAAAGGTGGGATCTTCTTCCAAGTCCTCCTCTCGGAAACCCCAACAATAAGTAAAAAGAAAAGGAAAAAAGAAGAGATTTTTTTCTTTATTTATTTTTCCGCAGCCCTCTTTTTACCTCCCCTTCTCCATTACATTCACCATGTTATTACGAGACTGAAAATGGCAGCGATATTGAGTGACGTTTTTGTCCATTCCTCTTATTCTTTAGAAGGAGAGAGAAAAAAATGGCGCCCAAACTTTTATAAGAAAAATTGTCGCATGGAATAAAGAAAAAATGAGTGACTGTTGATAGTAATTTATGGCTGGTATAGTTTGTTTTTAGTTGTTGGCTGAAAATGAAAGTGCTGATTAATAATAGGTTTTTATTAGTGTATTTTAAGTAACAATAGAACGAAATTTGTCGTAGATTTTTTTATATAGATTTTATACTAGATCAATTTTTGAAAGAACATGGTTCAGTAAACACACTTATAAAGAAAGGTCTGTACCAAATCTAAAAAAAATTGATAGACTGTATTTAATGCTGTTTGCTCTGTATGGTTATTTATACTGAAAATATAACAGTTATAAATGTTTTTATTGAAATATTGTTATGACATACCTTGCATAGATATATAAGGTTTTATATAGTAAATTTCTATACTTTATCCGTGATAAATCTTAAATTAAATTTTTATTTATATTATATAAAATGCAATTTTTAATTGTGTGATAAATTAAAAGATCATAGCTAAGCGTTAATGTAAAACCTTTTAACGTTTTTTGATTTGTATGCTGCCTATAAGTTATTCAAATAATAAATGCAGTTGGAAATTAAAAAAAAAAGATTAAGCGTTTATTTCTACAGATTTTTTTTTATAAAAGAACATCTGAAATATTATTTATTTTTATTTTCAGATTCTTAAACCCCAACTTTATTTCTCGTGAAATCGTTATATTATGATGCCACAACAGCATGCTTTGCTTTGTAGGATTGAATTTAGTTTTTTTCAAGAAGACGAATTTCATTTTTAGCTATAAATAATTGAATAATAATTTACTTTCAATACATTCAAATAAATAAATAACTACATATGAACACGAAAGGCAATAACCGGAAAATGCACCAATGAATTTCTTGTCCAGAAAAAAACAAATTGTTGCACCTCAACAACTAATTTTTTTAGAACAACATAAATTTATTTTAAATGTTTATTTCCTCCATTCATGTAGATTATAGCCTGCCTCAAACATTTTGTCAATTTCAAACACGAAAAAGGGAAGGAATTACCGAAAAAATTCCAACCAAATTTTTTTTTTTTGTAGGGAAAAAAAATAACGTTTTGAACTAATAGAGAGAAAATATATTGTGCAAGAACTCTTGAGGATTTATTTTCATTTCGGCATTGAACGACGTTTTTATGTCCAATATAATAATGCGAAATCAGTGAGAAAAATCCCTCCTTCTTCTAGTAAAATCCTCACACACGCCATGTTAGAGGCGAATGGAATAAGAAAAAGAAGATGCGACGGGTTTTACATCCCAATCGACGTCCAAAAGAATGCTTAGAGCCCCCCTGTCACAATAGGCTTTTATTGAATATTGAATGGTGAAGAAAGGTGGGATCTTCTTTCCAAGTCCCCTCCTCTCGGAAACCCCACCAATAAGTAAAAAAAAAAAAAAGATTTTTTTCCTTATTTATTTTCTCTTCATGTCACTCTTTTTTTTTTTTTTTTTTTCCCCTTCTCCATTACATTCACCATGTTATTATGAGACTGAAAATGGCAGCGGCGTAGTTGAATGACGTATTTGTCCATTCCTCTTATTCTTTAGAAGGATAGAAAAAAAAAATGGCACCAAAACTTTTATAAGAAAAATTATCGTACGGAATAAAGAAAACATGAGTGACTGTTGATAGTAATTTATGAGTGTATAGTTTGTTTAGTTGTGGCTGAAAAATGAAAGTGTTGATTATTAATAGGTTTTTATTAGGTGTATTTTGAGTAACAATAGAATGAAATTCGTTATTGGTTTTTTATCTTTATTGATTGGAAATGGCAGCGACAATATTGAGTGACGTTATAGTTGTATAGTTTGTTTAGTTGTTGGTTGAAAAGGAAAGTGTTGATTATTAATAGGTTTTATTAGGTGTATTTTAAGTAACAATAGAACCAAATTTGTCATTGGTTTTTTTTTTATATTGATTTTCTACTAGATCAATATTTGAAAAGAACAGATACAATAAACACAATAAGTAAAGAATAGTATCACAAATCCGTAAAATTAGAAGAGACAGTGTTTAACTGTGAAATAACTAATATACCTAATATAAAAGCTGTGTGTTTGTTCTGTTATTATTTATTCTGAAAATGTAACAACAATAAATGTTCCATTGAAATATTGTAATGTTACATTGAAATATTGTTATGCTCTATCTTATATAGATATAAAATATTTTAAATTCTGTTTATCCGTGATAAAAGTTAAATAAAGTTTATTTACATTATTTAAAAGTCAATTGAATTATGTGGTAAAACAAGAAATCATAACTGAACTTTAATGCAAACTTATTTAACCATCAAATAAATCTTATAATTAAAAATGAAATGTAAATAACTGTGCAAAATTAAAGAGAAAATCCAGAAGAACAGAACAATTATAAGAAATGTGGAACAAAAGAAACAAAAACACGTACTTAAATTATTAACATTTTTTTTTTTTTGTTAAATAGATAGAAACAATGACACAAATTTAACAAATTGTGAAAGAATCACAATATGAAATATGCAACAAATGGTATAAAAACATGTTTAATTCATCAATTAAATATCTTAATAAAAGTTAGATAGTCAGTAACCAATTCTGGTATGTAAGAATAGAATTATAGTAATAAATTTCATAATAAAAGAAAACATTTTCCTGTTATGTACTGTTAGATTTCTCTCTCTTTGTCGATAGAGGGGAAAGATTCCGATTTAATATTCGCGAGACTTTATAGATTGCGCCTGCTTGACTATTAATTCCATTTGAACGATTTCAATACTATCTCTCTCATATTAAATCGATTCTCAGAAAGATTAAAAAGTGAAGCATTTCTTATTATCGATTCCATTTGTCCTGTTCTCCCCATTTTTTGAGGGATGGATATGGGTGGAAGCCTCGTGGTCATGTTATTAAACCACATATTCCAAACAATTGGGGGAACTTTCAAATGAATGCTCAATTCGAAATTTTTTCCCTTTTTTCTTCTTTTCGAACATACCCTTGCTTCCTTTTTTGTTTCCTGACAGAATAGATGGAGCCCACTCTTGGGGTATCACTCTTGTACATGTGAGGTACAGTAATATAAAAGGAGAACACGTCTGGGATAAACGCTTTTCTTGAAAAATAGACTCGGTAGTGGATACCGTAGAAATGCCAGGAGCACTCTAGGAAAATGGTTCTCGAGAAGGGTAGAGGTGGACAAAAATATGGCGGCGTTTGGAAAACATTTTTTATAAATGAAGGTGGTAGATCTGTTTTGAGGATGTAGTTAATCAATCTGAGATTTTTAAGATCAATCTATTTATTAACTACAATACTATTTCTTATCTCAATAACTATTCTATCTATTTTTTAAGAACGTATAATCGAGTTCAATAAATTTTCTTTCAATTTCTAATGGATTGGTTGCCTTGAAACTAATATATTTTTCTTATAGAAGACACTAAAATTGACAATTTACGTAACGATATAAGTTGAATTGATATCATCCTATATGGTGAATTGATGTCGTGATATATGGTGAATCATACGTTTACGCCATACGTTGAAACATTGTTTTATCAGAATGCCCAATGTATTTTTTATAATATTATCTTATAAGGAAAAGAAAAGGATACATTCTTTTCCAAAGTTTTCTTAATACAAATAAATATAGAGTGCATGTCTGATAAACGCTTTTCTTATAATAGATTTGCTGAATATCATAGAGATTCTAGCAATATTCAATATTTATAAAATACAAATAATCAATATTTAAGATACATTTAATGAATATCATATATCTTCTTTCAATCACTAATGGATTAGTTGTTCTTGTAGCAGCTATTATATCGTTCTAATAGCAGACAGGTGTCTGCTATTAGAACGAACGATTAGAACGATTAAAACGATGATTATATTTTTTATAAATGATGTATTGGAGTAGTTTTATAAATGAAGGTGGTAGCAGAACCGGTTTGAGTTTGTAGTTATTCTTCAACATTTAAGATCAATCTATTGAACGTATAATCGAGTTCAATAAATTTGCTTTCAATTTCTAATGGATTGGTTGTTCTTGTAACTATTATGTTTTTCTTATACAAGACACTAAAATTTTCAATTTACATCATGATATATGGTGAATTGATCTTATGATATATGGCGAATCATGGTGAATTGAAACATTGCTCAATCAGAAGGCCCAATGTATCTTCTGTAATATTATCCGTAAAAAAATATATATATTATATTCCTAAGTCTTCTTAATGCTACTAAATATATGGAGTACATGTCGGGGATAAACGCTTTTTTTTTGAAATAGATTTGCTGAATACGTAGAAGTTCTAGCAATATTCAATATTTTAAAATACAAATAATCAATATTAAGATCAATTTATTGAACTAAATTCAAATATCATCAAATCTTCCTTCAATTCTTATTATACTGGGTGCTTGTAATTGAGGTATTTTTCTGATGACAGACTCTTGAATTGTCAATTAACCTCATTTTATCCAGTTATGGGGAATTGTAAGATGTCCAGGTTTAATCAGTGGATCTCTAATCTCTTTATCTATGATCCTTTAAAAGAAGAAGAAAAAAAGGAGAAAAAGATAGATCGCCTTCAACTAAATGTATCATACTGGAGACCCTAAATAAGATAATAGTATATTTGTTTTGTTCTTGCTACCCCGTAAAAAATTGACAATCTAAAGTATTTAGAAAATTAAAAAAATATATATAACATGATTCAAAAATTATCATTTGGAGAAATATTACAGTTCTGAAAGGAAATTGGTCTGTCTTAAACTTATACATTCCTTATATACTACAGTTCACGATAAATTAATTTTATAATTATAAAACTAAAGGAAATGAAATAATTATTTACTTATGTAGGGGAACAATTAAAATATTACTGTGTTAAGAAAACTGAACCATTTCCGTCTCCATTGTTCAACTTCATCATTATTTTATTTATATAATTTTCCCACATATTTATTTGAATTTTTTTGTTTTGTGGATATATTTTAGTTAATTACAACTGAGTAGAATACAATTGACAAAGATAAGTGCTGGGTGAAATTTACCACCAGTTATTTTTCTCAAGAAATATTTTCACTAAGCAATTCTTATTTTCTTAATATAATAATCATTTAAAAGAAATGACCTATTAAAAATAGTTTTTTTTTTATTGCAAAAGCACTTGATTTTTACATCATTGTCTCCCCATGCATCACATATACTTGAGATTGGAGCACAAAAATGGAATACAAAACAGCGAAACAGAACGAAACATTATTTCATAAACAGTAACTTAACAAAATAAGCTTTTGTTCGTCTAAGAGTTCTAGTTGCACAAAGCACTGCTATATATGCCAATGCTGTGTATACTCAGTAAGACAAGCAGCCAACTAATCTCTAGGCGGAGGACATACTGCGATGGGATCTAGGGAGTCTGGAGATTTTATAATCGAGTCCCTCCACTTCATTTCTAAAAAAAATAGTGGTAATCAAGCGATATCAAATGCCGAGACAATCTGCTTAGAGTTAAAAATTTAATACTATTTTTTTAAGAAACACAATTATCTACCAATATTCATACATTTAATGCTATGAGAAATTAAAAAAAATATATCTTTAATGCAATTTTAGACCAATATCATTTATATCAATAATGCGATTTTAGACCAAACATTTAATCAGCCCAAGTTTAAAAACAGTTGCCCTTTTCAGAATCTAACGGAGCTATGCAATTGTTTCGCCAATCACCTTTTCCGAAGGAAAATATTTGAAAAGCCAAAATGCATGCTCTGCAATCTGGGAAAGTACATGGATAATAAGTCTTTCTGTCAGCCCTGCATTTGTTTCCTCTTCTGTGGTCGTTATGATAGGCCAGGTCTCTAATGGGCTAAACATCACGTACTATGGATTTCCTTCGTTTCACGTTGTTGTATTATATTTTTATTTTCATTGTGTTCTTTTTATTTATTTATTTTTTGCTTTTTGTAGCTTGGCATCGGAAATCAAAAAGATCGCATATATTTCTGCAAAATTAAGTTTTTATAAAGAACCCCCTGGAATATTATTTATATTTTATTTCCAAATTCTTGAAACCCAAATTTTATTTCTCAGTAAAATCTTTGATAAGATACATAACCAATAACATGCTTTGCTTTGTAGGATTCAGTTTATTCCGAGAAGATGAATTTCGATTTTTACCTATAAATAAATGAATAATAATTTACTTTCAATCCATTCTGCATAATAACTGCATAGGAACACGAAAAGGCAATAACCAGAAAATGCACCCAAATGAATTTCATGTCCAGGAAAACAAATTGTAGAACTAGAACAAGAAAGTTCTTTTATTACGAACTATGTAAATTTTATTTTAAATGTTTTTTTTAACCATTCACGTACATTATAGCCTGCCACAAAACATTGCCAATTTCAAACACGAAAAGGGGAAGGAAATACCCCCAAAAATTCCACAAACATTTTTTCTTCTTTGTAGGGGGGAAAAAAATAACGTTTTGCATGATTAAGAGAGAGAAAATATATTGTGCAAGAACTCTTGGGGATTTATTTTTCATTTCGGGCATTGAACGACGTTTTATGTCCAATATAATAATGCAAAAGCAGTGGGAAATATTCACTCCTTCTTCTAGCAAAATTCTCACACACACACACACACGCCATGTAAGAGGCGAATGGAATAAGAAAAAGAAGAAGATGCGACGGTTTTTACATCCCAATCGACGTCCAAAAAGAATGCTTAGAGCCCCCTTTCACAATACGCTTTTATTGAATATTGAATGGCTTGAAGAAACGGTGGGATCTTCTTCCAAGTCCTCTGAAACCCCACCAATAAGTAAAAAAGAAAAAAGAAATAATTTTTTTTTTTCTTATTTTATTTTCTGCAGCGTTGTTTTTTTTTAATACCTTCTCTTCTACATTACATTCACCATATTATTCTCCAGGGACTGAAAAATGCAAAGGCGGATAGAGTAACAAGTGAAGTATTTGTCCTTCCTCTTATTCTTTAGAAGGAGAGAGAGAAAAATGGCGGCCAAACTTTTATTAGAAAAATTGTCGTATGGAATACAGTGAGAAAAATGAATGACTGTTGAGTAGTAATTTATGAGTGTATAGTTTGTTTAGTTGTTGGCTGAAAATGAAATGTGTTGATTAATCAATAGGTTTTTATTAGGTGTACTCTTAAGTAACAATAGAACGAAATTTTGTCATAGATTTTTTTATAGATTTTATACTCAGATCAATTTTTGAAAAGAACGTGGTTCAGTAAACACACTTATAAAAGAAAGGTCTATTCAAATCTAAAAAAAATGATAGACTGTATTTAATGGTAGTTTTGCTCTTGTATGGTTATTTATACTGAAAATATAGCAGTAATAAATGTTTTTTATTGAAATATCGTTATGACATACCTTTTGCATAGATATGTAAGGTTTATATAGTAAATTTCCTATGTCGTAATAAATATTTAATTAAATTTTTATTTATATTCACATATAAAATGCAATTTTAATTGAGTGATAGATAAAAGATCATAGAAACCCTTTTTAACTTTTTTGATTTGTATGTTTGTCATGAGATTTTTTTATATAGACT
>BPLR01006632.1:0-14013 GCA_021605095.1 Caerostris extrusa
TGTATTTATCAATGTATTTATCTGAGTCACTTATGTACCAAATTGCAGCCAAATCGGTCGCAATTTACTCAAAAAAACGCTCAAATTCGCTTAAAATAGCTCGGCGAGCTCCCAGAGCGTGGATTTGTGACTTAAACGCATACTTGCGAATATCTACCGAAATAAATTTGCTAGGCCAATTCTTTTAAGGGGTTCACTTGCGGGCGTGAAACGCTATTTAACGACATCCACTTTGTGGCCCTAGCACGTTAATTTCTCCCCATATGGACACGGGGTATGTGGGGAAATGCGCGATCCGGACTAGGCGAACGCATGCCCATAACTTCTACAAATAATTTCTCACAGACACGCGGTTGGTGCCCATAGATTTGTGGCGTTGTATTACATCCTCTGGAACCAACAAAAAAATTATTCCTATGCAACTTTTTGTGTTACAGCCAAATCCAGTACAAATCCTAGCACGTTAATTTCTCTCCATATGGACAAGGGGTATGTGGGGAAATGCGCGATCCGGACTAGGCGAACGCATGCCCATAAATTCTACAAATAATTTCTCACAGACACGCCGTCGGTGCCTATAGATTCGTGGCGTTGTATTACATCTCCCAAAGCGTGGATTTGTGACTTACACGCATACTTGCCCATATCTATCGAAATAAATTTGCTAGGTCAATTCTTTTAAGGGGTTCAGTTACGGGCGTGAAGCGCTATTTAACCACATCCACATTGTGGCCCTAGCACGTTAATTACTCCCCCATATGGACATGGGGTATATACGGAAATGCGCGATCCGGACTAGGCGAGCGCATGCCCATAACTTCTACAAATAATTTCTCACAGACACGCGGTTGGTGCCTATAGATTCGTGGCGTTGTATTACATCCTCTGGAACCGACAAAAAAATTATTCCTATGGAACTTTTTTATTTTACGGCCAAATCCATTTTTCGGCCAAATTTTCAACTGAATCTGGCCATAACGGGACAAATTGAGGTCGCACGCAAAAATGCTGATAGCCGATCACAATGTATTCATCTGAGGCACTTAATTACCAAATTGCAGCCAAATCGGTCGCAATTTACTCTTAAAAACGCTAAAACTCGCTTAAAACTGCTCGGAGAGCTCCCAGAGCGTGAATTTGTGACTTAAACGCATACTTGTGAATATCTATCGAAATAAATTTGCTAGGATAATTCTTTTAAGGGGTTCAGTTACGGGCGTGAAACGCTATTTAACCACATCCACATTGTTGCCCTAGCACGTTAATTTCTCCCGACATTGACCCAGGGTATATCGGCAAATGCGCGATCTGGACTAGGCGAGCGCATGCCCATAACTTCTACAAATAATTCCTCACAGACACGCGGTTGGTGCCTACAGAGTCACGCGGTCTGAAACCGTACTCTTAAAAACGCTATACTCGCTTAAAACAGTTCGGAGAGAACCCAGAGCGTGGATTTGTAACTTACACGCATACTTGCCCCTATCTATCGAAGTAAATTTGCTAGGCCAATTCTTTTAAGGGGTTCAATTACGGGCGTGAAACGCTATTTAACCACATCCGCTTTGTGGTCCTAGCACGTTAATTTCTCCCCACATGGACACGGGGTATTTGGGGAAATGCGCGATCCGGACTAGGCGAGCGCAGGCCCATAACTTCTACATATAATTTCTCACAGACACGCGGTTGGTGCCTATAGATTTGCGGCGTTGTATTACATTATCTGGAACCGACCAAAAATTATTCCTATTGAACTTTTTATGTTACGGCCAAATCCAGTTTTTGGCCAAATTCTCAACTGAATCTGGCCTTAACGGGACAAATTGAGGTCGCACTAAAAAATGCTGATAGCCGATCACATTATATTCATCTGAGGCACTCACACACCAAATTGCAGCCAAATCGGTAGCAATTCACTCTTAAAAACGCTAAAACTCGCTTAAAACAGCTCAGAGAGCTCCCAGAGCGTGGATTTGTGACGTACACGCTTACTTGCCCCTATCTATGGAAATAAATTTGCTAGGCCAATTCTTTTAAGGGGTTCAGTTACGGGCGTGAAACGCTATTTAACCACATCCACATTGTGGCCCTAGCACGTTAATTTCTCCCGACATTGACCCAGGGCATATTGGCAAATGCGCGATCTGGACTAGGCGAGCGCATACCCATAACTTCTACAAATAATTTCTCACAGACACGCGGTTGGTGCCTATAGATTTGTGGCGTTGTATTACGTCCTCTGGAACCAACAAAAAAATTATTCATATAAAACTTTTTTTATGTTACGGCCAAATCAATTTTTTGGCCAAATTCTCCCGTGATCCTGGACTTAACGGGACAAATTTAGGTCGCACTCAAAAATGCTGATAGCCGATCACAATGTATTTATCTGACTGGCTACCATATCAAATTGCAGCCAAATCGGTCGCAAATTACTCTTAAAAACGCTAAACTCGCTTAAAACAGTTCGAAGAGCGGCCAGAGCGTGGATTTGTAACTTAACACGCATACTTATGAATATCTATCGAAGTAAATTTTCTAGGCCAATTCTTTTAAGGGGTTCAGTTACGGCCTTAAACGCAATTTAACCACATCCACATTATGGCCCTAGCACGTTAATTTCTTCCCATATGGACACAGGGTATATCGGGAAATGCGCGATCTGGACTAGGCGAGCGCATGCCCATAACTTCTACAAATAATTTCTCACAGGCAGGCGGTTGGTGCCTATAGATTCGTGGCGTTGTATTACATTATCTGGAACCGACAAAAATATTATTCCTATGGAACTTTTTTATGTTACGGCCAAATCCAGTTTTTGGCCAAATTCTCAACTGAATCTGGCCATAACGGGACAAATTGAGGTCGCACTCAAAAATGCTGATAGCCGATCACAATGTATTCATCTGAGGCACTTAATTACCAAATTGCAGCGAAATCGGTCGCAATTTACTCTTAAAAACGCTAAAACTCGCTTAAAACAGCTCGGAGAGCTCCCAGAGCGTGGATTTGTGACTTAAACGCATGCTTGCGAATATCTATCGAAATAAATTTGCTAGGATAATTCTTTTAAGGGGTTCAGTTACGGGCGTGAAACGCTATTTTACCACATCCACATTGTGGCCCTAGCACGTTAATTTCTCCCGATATTGACCCAGGGTATATCGGGAAATGAGCGATCTGGACTAGGCGAGCGCATGCCCATAACTTCTACAAATAATTTCTCACAGACACGCGGTTGGTGCCTATAGATTCGTGGCGTTGGTTTCCATCTTCTGGAACCGACAAAAAAATTATTCCTATGGAACTTTTGATGTTGCGGCCAAATCAATTTTTTTTGGCCAAATTCTCCCGTGATCCTGGACTTAACGGGACAAATTTAGGTCGCACGCAAAAATGCTGATAGCCGATCCCAATGTATTCATCTGAGGCACTGACACACCAAATTGCAGCCCAATCGATCGCAAATTGCTCCCTTTACAACGCCTAACTCGCTTACAACTGGCGGTACTTGATCTCATGTGACTGTAGAGCGTAGGACTGATGTTTAGGAGCTACTGGAAAGTGAAGTTATCACTCGAATCGATTGGCCGGCGTCCTCCCCAGATTTAAATCCCATCGAACATGTGTGGGATGCTTTGAGGAGACGCATTACAGCACGCTTACATCCTCCGGAGAACACCCAACAACTCAAACAGATGCTGATTGATGAATGGGCACTCCTACCGCAAGAAATGTTGCACCAGCTTGTTCTGAGTATGCGGAGACGGTGCGAAGCAGCCATTGCAGTGAGGTTAGGGCATATCCCAAATTAAGGAACATCTGCTTGTTGTCCTTCCTCTTGGATAGACAATCATGAATCACGATAATATGCGTTCAATAAAGCTTGTTTTTGTTTGATTCCATACCGTATGCATTGTATTCCTTTTTCAGCGCCGATGCTTTCGTCATCTTTTACGTACATAATACTCTCCCTCATTTCTAAATGTCATGTCTCTCAGATGATTTCTCGTGGAGTTATGTAAAAAAAAACCCACCTGTTGCTTAAGTTTTGCACACCAGTGTACTTCTTTTAAAACATTTCTGCAAACAAATTTGCTATTATGCAGATGGCTTTAGCCCACCATGGGGTTGTTGTACCGATGAAGAAGAAGGGTTCTTAATGAAAAGTATTCACGTTAAATTAAGAACTTTTCTAGATGTCAATTAATTAAAAAACCACTGTGTTTGAGTAGAAAGATTAATTTCGTGGAATATAAAGAGTTTAAGCATATTTATGGAACATAAATTAATAACAATACTTAAATAAATATGAAAACATGTAAGAGGGAAGGAGTTATTCACAAAAAAAAATCCATCAAAATGTTTTAATACAGTTTAAATAAATCGCCTCATTATTATTGATATAGCATACATTTTATCTAAGATTGCTCATTTTCAGAAGGATTAGCAATTCATATTTAAAATAATGTGATTATTTTTTACATGTACTATTTTCCAATATGAGAGAGAAATTGCGCCTTTCTATAAAACAAGTTATATATAAAAACATTTTTTTAAGTCAATTCCTACTTTTTTTCACTCTATTTCAGAAAAGTAATTTATAAATAATTTTCATTCCTTTTTTAAAAGTTTATCTGGTGCCATCTACTATTAGATACATGCAACTTGAATCTAAAAAGACCTAAAATGAATTAATTAAATGTAATTAATGAATTAATATTTGAATCAAACTGCATTAACACCGAGTGTCATCCACTACAAGTTAAAAAAAATATATTTGAACTCGAGTGGATGAATAAAAAAGGTTTTATGAACGATTGAAAATGTGAACAAGATATATATAGGGAGAGTGAAAGCTAATAGTAGGAATTGAAATAATTTTATGTACATTATTCAATTATTACAGTGCATACATAAATAATGTAAAAATCACAATAAAATAAAAAGAGGTACTTTATCTATAGTCTTTAGAATAAATTGTTATAGAGTGCATCTGCGCACTGTCTTGAAGATTTAATTCTTTCTTCTTTGGATTTCTTGTCGAACTTCCAATCGTAGAAAGGGGCCCACTGACAAAAAGAACCCACATAGACCCACACGTCTAGGGTCTTAATATCCGTATAAAATACCTAGTACAAAAGAGGAATTGTTGAATGCAATAACAGAAATTATTCAATATACTAACACGAATTGTTGAATGCAGTAATCAGAAATATTGAATGCAGTAATCAGAATTATTGAATACAGTAATCAGAATTATTGAATATAATTGAGAATTATTGACACCTTTTAAAATTATATTTATTGATTTATATTTTGTCAATCTACGTTTTAAAATGTATTAAGTCAAAGCGTTGGAGAGCTCAAGATCTTTTAGCAATGACGCGCTAGTCACGTGATGTAGATATCGCAATGCTTTACAGGGTGACCCGACGGAGCGGTCATTTTGAACTGTAAGCTTGCTGGTGATGCCGCCTAAAGATGCCCGCTCTAAGTATTGGTGCTTTACTTCTTTTACCGTCGAACCTGAACCTGTTTGGCAACCGGAGATATTTGAATATTTTGTATTTGGCAGAGAATCTTGTCCGGAGAGCCTCACCTTCAGGGATATTTGCTTTTTAAAAGAGGATCTCGGCAGCCAAGAAGATTCTGCCAGCTGCTCATATTGAGATATCTCAGGAGGCTTCGGACTATTGCAAGAAAGATGGCGATTTCTCGGAATTATTTTTTATGTCTAAATCAAGCTCTGATCCGTTAACGCTTGCCGCTGAAGCAGGTGAAATGAGCGAAATTAAGGATGAACATCCGTTACAAACAAAATATCCTTAGCTCTGTTGCGTTTCGAACAACAGAGCTAGACGGTTCTTGCGGATTTGTGGCCCCCACGTTGTGGGAAAGACGCCTCTGTAAGATCTTTAGCGAATGTTTATTGCAAGGGTCTGAACAAGTTGTGGGATGGCTAATCTAATGAACGTTTTGTGTTAATTAGTGATGTCGGACCAGAGCATTCTAAATGGATAGGATATTTTTAAAAAATTTGGACGGATAGGTATCCTTTTTATAGCTGAAATAAAAGGTAGTTCAATGAAAATCAGGCCTGAGAAAGTTTATATAACTTCAAATTTTACGCTTGAAGAAGTACACTCGTGTCCATAAATTAAGGATAATGAAGTTCAGGCAAAGAAAGAGACAGAAGCAAAACAAATTTGACTTATTTGTAAAGTCTATTTATTAAACAAAAAGAAGAGCAAAAAAGATGCTATATGTTTGACATAATTAATAAAAATTGCGATTTTTACTCCCTGGAGCAAACTTCAAAAAGAACCTATTTACAAAAAACAGTATAACAGGGTAAGTATGATGGTTAATATGGAGTATGTCTCCCGGACGATGCAATGCAGGCCTTACAACGCCTGGGCATGCTGAGTATCAAATTATCAATCTGATCTTGGGGAATATTACACAACTCATCAAGCAATGCCCTCCGAAGTTCCGGTTGACAGGTGGGAGGGGGTTGACGGGCTGCAATTCGTCGGCCAAGCATATCCCCACATGCTCTATTGATTCAAGTCCGGTGAGTATGCTGGCCAATCCATACGGGTGATATCCTCCAATTGAAGGCATTCGTCTACAATGTTTGCACGGTGAGGACGGGCGTTGTCATCCATAAACAGAAATTCAGCACCCATGGTGCCCCGAAACAAACGTACATGTTGTTCCAGAATGACATCCCGATAGATGTGGCCTGTCATCGTTACACTCTGAACATGCAGGTCAGTTCTGGAACCAAGAATAATTCCTCCCCAAACGAGCCATCCTGCACCACCGTAACGGTGTCGTTCAATGGTGTTCTCTTGGTGGTAACGGGTACCCGGCGCTCTCCATATGAAAGTCCGGCGAGAATCAGACTGCCAACTAAACCTGGAATCGTCGGAAAACATCACTCCAGACCACTGTTGCGGTGTCCACAATGCAATCGCAGGTGACAGTGAGTTGCGGTAAGTGGAACACATCTGACAGGTCAACGAGCATATAGACCAATGTGCCCTAAGCGTCTGTACACGGTTTGCCTTGAAACTGTCGTACCGGTAGCTGAAGAGAGCTGACGAGACAGGTCTGATGCTGTGCTCCGTCTGTTTCTTTTGGCAGTAACTGCTAAATACCGGTCCTCATTCGGCATTGTAACTCGGGGGCGACCTGTGCTGTAACAACTACTCACATTACCATCATCTTGGAATCGTTGCCAAAGCCTGGAGATGACACTCTGGGCGATTCCAAGTTACTCGGATACTTCCAGCTGGGTACGTCCACATTCCAGTCGTCCGATAATTCTACCACTTAAAAAATCATCCAAATGCTTTCTTTTTTTTGTGCCATAACTATGCGGTTATTGCACTGAAAGGCTTTTAAAGCGCTTGTGAACAATTTTACTTCTTTGCCACCATTCCTTATATACCCCTCTCTTACACTCTCGTCATTGTGACGTACTATCTGCGCCATCTGGTGGTTTCCTGTAATTTGCATATTCTTCTTCAAGATGTGTGTGATAATTCTACAGGTGAAATTTTTATTTTAGAGTTCAATTTCTGTGTGATTCTGAATTATTCTTAATTTATGGACATGAGTGTATTTAGTGGCCAAATATAAGAGGCATTAAAATTCCGTTGCTCTATAATAAACAAGTTCACTGGCGAGAAAATTCCCCGGCAAGAAGGGTTGCTGAATCTTGAGATAAGAGATGATATCTTGTCATTAGAACGTGGCATTCTGGAGGACGTATCGTCTTGCCCGGGCACGCCGAAGGAGAACGTACCGGAACAACACGGGCCATCGTCGCCTGTTAAGAAGAAACCCAAGTACCACGAAATAACAGAATCTTTGTAACATTCTCACGTTCGGTCATCTATCGATATACCTAACAGTTTTTTTTTTTTTTTTAATTTAGAAAAACTAAAATTATCACTTCGTAAGATTTTTGTAAATATTATGTATGGATTATTCAAAATGATAATGAAAACTAATGATTAATGAGGTATTAAATTATACACTATTTTTGGAATAAAATAAAGGTATATGAAGGTCAATAAATCGATTATTATACATGATAAAAATTCAAACCTTTTAAGCCAATTTATTTTATCAAATCATATTATAAGTACTGATTATACATAAATGTTTCAAAAACCTCATAGCTTTTCATTATAGAAAAAAATAAATTAGTGGAACTTATAATTAGAATTAAGTCACACATTTTTTAATCGATGATTGAAAGATATTATAAATGAAAAATTTAATTTAGAAATTATTGTGCTTTAAAGACAGATTTTATCAATAAATAATGCGCTTCTGTTTAGAAAAGACTTTCGGTTTTATAATTTTAAAATAGAACAAAAATATATATCGTTTAACACAAAAATTGTTGGATATTTAAACAAGTGAAATATAGACAATAATAAGTAAAAAAAAAAAAAAAAAAATGTGAATTTAAATAGCTGACATTTAGTCCATTGAAAAGAATTCATATTTATTCTATTTTCTCTACATTCATGGTCTTTTGACGAAATAGAATTTGTAACAATCCTTCCATTCTCACGTTCAGTGGTGGCGTCATCTATCGATGAAACTTCTTACAAAAGTCTATTTCGAAATAATATTTTAAACTCTATTACTTAGTACTGTTTTCACTTATGTCATTCAGAATTAAATCGCATGCCATCAAAATAACATAACTTCCTATTTTATACTTATACATTCAATTAAAATTTGTTTCACTAAAGTCAAGAAAATTTTGAATGTGTGATAAAATTCTACACCTATTTAAACTGATTTTATTAATTGTAATTTATATATTTTATATTCCGAAGAACTCATAATATTTAATATTATTACTTTATTATGTACTGGTAAATAAACCCACCAAACATATTTTAAAATGTTCTTCCGGTTTCAACTCAATTAATTAAAGTGAATTTTATCTACAGAATCTGGCATCCTCATTAAACACAACTCGAGAAAAATAAAATTTGATTTTTAAAATATCGTTTGTATTATATTAAAATATTATCTATATTATATTATTTACATATCATATATTATTTTATATATATATTTCAATATTATTTATATTATAATATTATTATTATTATGATATTTATGGTTCATTATTTCTTTTCTTTTTTTTTCGCGCAACAACGAATAAAAAATCGTCTGTCAAGAATAAATTTGAATCGAAATACAATTGCACGCGTTTTGAAGCAGTTGGTTCTGAAATCCGCGGATCGTAATTTCAAAATGGAAACTGTTTCAGAAAAGAATTATTGCTGCAATTAAGAATGGAAATTTTCCTTTTAGAAGGTTCTAAATGATATCGCATAGCTATGGCATTCGAGGTGATTTTTTTTTTTTTCTGTTTTAAAATGACATAAAATTTGTTAATAGTTCTGTATTCTACAATCGAATGTCAGCCATTTTAATTTTTTTAAAAAAGCATTCCAGCCTTTGTATAAACATAATTTACCTCATCCTAAATATATTATTAACCAATTCATAAATATGTGTTCAAATATTGTATAGAATGTGAATTTTTTTTTTAAACTGTTTTATTAGAAGATTTGTATTTAGAATGGAATTTTTGTTTATGCTTTTATTATTATTTTTTTATTCTAAATTATTTTCTATTTTTATTTATTATTCTGTTATTAATTTTTAGAAGTTTATTTTAAATTAAAACGGTAAAATTCTCAAGTTTGATGATTTTTTAAAAAATTTATTTTGTTTTTATTTTTGTTTTCAAGTTTTAGGCCTAATATTAATTTTAACATTCTACAATTATTTTTATAACTATTCTTTTTATTTATATGTTATTGGTGAGTGGTTATATGTGGAATGTCATTTGTATATTATTATTATTTTTTTGTCAATTAATGTTCAGATAAAAATAAAATGTTCTTTGAGATGTTTTAAATATTAACGTGAATGCAATTTTTTTTTTTTTCGATTATAATGAAAATATTTTTAAAGTAATAATATATTTCTGATAAAAAATGAAAAATTAACGCCATCATTTTTTGTCGCCTATTTTTGTCGATTTATTGAAATCATTTTTTATTTGATTGGAATGTGTTTTTATATATATATATATATATATATATATATATATACATCAGCTCATTTGATTGAAAGGGATTTTTGAAATTGCATAAGGAATTAATTACGTTTTCCAGTTCCAGATTTTCTTTTCTAAGTTTATTGTGTTGTGTATAAGGAAAAAAAAAAACACTACAACCATCCATGGCACCACCTGGACTCGAATCAATTTATATTCTCTGAAAATTTCAACAGGGTGCTGTTTTGTTTTAATAAAAAAAGTAAATAATAACTTTCTAACTTTAAAGTGACGTTAGCAATCGGAAATATTTGTTTCAAGAATTCGTAACGAATATGCATTTCCACTCGATATCATAACGATGCAATTTTTTTATTTTACAGGACTCGCAGATGAATCCGTGTACCAAGGCTATTTAATATTGTCATGTCTCCACATGATAAATAGGAATTCGTGTAGTAGTTCTTTTAGTAATTTTTTATTATGTTTATTATTTATTTATTTTTATTTTTTGAGGTACTAATTGCAACTTTTCACTTCTCAGATATCCGAAAGGAAATATGAAAATGGAATCTCGGATCTTGAAATAAACGTTTTGAGGGTAAAAAGTCAACTTCCGATGTTTGAATAACTTGGAAAGTATCATTTTCTGATATTTTTTTATCAACTTCGAAATGTCATTTTCTGACGCTTTTAATTTCAAAAATTACTGATGCATTTAATAACTTAGAAAATTTTTGATGGTTTTTATGTTTTTAATTTTGTCTGACGCGGAAATCTTTAAAGAAGTTAAAAACGAGTCAGAGTATTCGTTATTAATTGAGTGATATGTACTTCAGGTGGGTCATTTAATTGAAAACACGATGCAATTCAGATACTGAAAGTGTAATTGATGTCTTTAAAATTGATTCTTAATAATGAACCAAAATAAATTAAACATATCGAGATCTGTAAGAACAGATTGTCAATTAGAAAAACAGAAAGTTTAATTGTCATGTGAATATTATTATATATTTATGAATTTATTTAACGTTTTGATTCTCATTTTTGCAGTTCAAATTCTGATATTATATATATATTTCTAATTATTTTATTCGTATATAAAAGTAGTTTATAATTGGATCACATTTAAATCGAAACTACTTATATAAATTAATTATATATTATGTTAGATGGATGAAATTAAAGAAAATTTCTATGTTCAAACACGTGTTTATTATTTTGTCCCTAGATGGCGCACCACACGCAAAGAATCTTCGAATTTGGGTCTGAAGAGAACAAGCAGCATTTCCAGCGGTAAGTTATTTACTTGTATTCTGTTTCAGAAACTCCGATTCATAATTTTGGACTCCTACATAGCGTATCTCTGGATAACGCTGAATCTGCGAGAAATCACACTGGACATATTTGTATATCTAAGCATGTGTATATTTTTCTTTTATAGCGTCTTTTTGAAATGGCGCAAGGAGAAAAGCATGGAAATGGCGCATTTCATAATATAACTTATCTCATTGCGTTTGATCTTGTTATATGGGCTTTACACGATGAGGGTAGTTTTGGTGCTTGATATTAAATAGCAGCTGAAATGGATTTAAAAGGCAATTTTGAACAATTTAATAATCACTACTTTACAACTATTATTTCTAAATTCATAGGAAATTCCAATTATGTTAAACTCATCATCAGTGGCTCCGTGGTGGGCCTACTGGCACATTTCGAAACAGGAGATTTTTTTTCTACGGAGTGAGGTTGTCAGCCCTACGCCCTACAGTCCTATTAGACCTACGGCTTAAAGTGGATTCCGAACCACTGCAAACATCCATGGCACCGCCGGGACCTGTGGCACCAAGCGCTAGTCACTCGGCAATTCTATGAAACTGACATTCTTTTTGTTGAATGCAGAGATGTGTGGGTGAGAGAAAGTAAAATAATAAACGTGAAGCATGACTGCTGTGGAAGAGTGCTTTTGTGAAATGAGAGGCAACTTTTTGCGTCGTCCACTCGAGTGTTTGCAGCGGTTTTCGTGTGTGTGCTTTGTGACGGGTGCTTCTTGTGTGGTGAAACTTGACCCGACTCTTTTTTTTTTTTTTGCAGGACCCGAAACCGAGCTGTGGCCCCTCTCCAGAAGTGCGTACACAAAAGTGCTGTCGGGTAATATGCATTCTTCTTTATTGCAATACACACATATTTATTTTGTTTGTTGTTCAAATAATCCACATGTACATACATAAAAATGCTGTTGTACACAATACACATTCTTCTTTATTATAATAAGCATGTATTTGTTTGTTATTTATATAATCCAGATGTATATGCATAAAAATTGCTGTTGTACACAATAAACATTATTTTTTATTATCATAAGCATGTATTTATTTGTTTTGTTTGTTATTCAAATAATCCAGATGGGCATACATAAAAATTGCTGTTGTACACAATACACATTCTTCTTTTTTTATCATAAGCATGCATTTGTTTGTTATTCAAATAATCCATATGTACATTTTTTTACTTGAGTTAAAAAAAAGAAAAATAGTCCCATAAACCCTATAAAAAGAAGTCTTGTTTAGTATGGAAGAATAAATTCGTAGCAATTGGATTCGTAGAAAAAAAAAATATCCTGGAAAGCATTTCAGTCCATTATTGAAAAAAAAAAAAAAATTCAAAATGTAAGACAAAATTTTTTTAAATTCCATAAAACTAACACAAGACAAAATTTACTGAAATTATAAGGATGTTATAAAAAATTCTAATGAGTTGTTTAGAATAAATTTTTTTTTTAAATAGGTAGCACATTTCGAAATAGAATCATTTAATTCTATATTTATGTATTTTGTTGTTGTTTTGGTTTTATTAGACTTCAATCCACACAAATGTGTCCAATTACCAGTAGAAAGAAAAAGACCCTTCACCAAATCAAAATTACAAAAGGAAAAGACCAGACATTCTTAACAAAAACGAGGGCCTTAAAAACGAGCCTTGTTTTTAAACACCCTTGCATATATTTTTTCTTTTTATAAAAACACTTACATCAACCTTATATTCTTTTATATTAAATCATAATACAGTTGCACCTCTGTTTCTATTAATATATATTTAGAATATTTTATTAATAAAAAACGTATCTAGTAAAAATGTGTGAGATTAAAAAAAAAAATTAAAATACAATAAGAAAAAAACTATATAAAAAATTATTCAATTAAAATACACGCGTTTTTCTAAGGTCGGGGAAATGAATAAGGAATGAACGCTTAATTGGATGGGATAATGTACCAGTCTCCAAAGACCACCATTTGAATAGACATTGCAAACTTGAATATACTAGGTGAAATTTAATAAGTTTCAAGGAACGTATCGTAAAGAGAGCTGGAAAAATGTTACCCATTTAATAATAACCAATTATTCAAATATTCTATTCAGGATATCTCAGCAACTGGCTTACAAACTTCTAGGAAGGGCGGGCTGCACCTAGAGCACTCATAATAATCCATCAATGCAGGGTCAAAAATTTGAAATTACGAGATAAGTAGATACTAGGTGAGTAAATAAGAAGCTGGAATTTTTGAACAGAAACATACACGTTTGTTGTATGAAAAGGACGAAAAATATTTTATTCAAAGTATTGTCCATTGCTAACTATACATTTTCTCACCTGTCTGGCCATTACGATCAGTTTCGCCGGGTTTTAGCAGCTCATAATAGATCACACCCTTCTGATCCCAACTTCTAAAACCACACAAAGCACGCTCATTTATCAAGAGCACACTCACGGACAAGCATTCGATACGATTCTGTTGCACCTTTCTTCAAACGACAACATAAAAATTATTTGGGCTATTTAGGGCCATCCTCCTTAAACAATGCTTGCAGTTCACCATCTTCAAACTTTTTCCTACACGTTCTTT